>VZSZ01005262.1:67283-122632 GCA_013398815.1 Ibidorhyncha struthersii | reverse complement strand
CTCTTTCTCTCTTTCTCTTTTTTTCTCTTTTTTTTTCTTTTTCTCTCTTTTTTTTTCTTTTTCTCTCTTTTTTTTTCTTTTTCTCTCTTTCTTTCTCTTTCTCTCTTTCTTTCTCTCTCTTTCTTTCCTTCTCTCTCTCTCTCTTTCTTTTTTTCCAAGGAACCAAATGGGGACTTGGTGGAACCTGCGTGAATGTTGGCTGCATTCCTAAAAAGCTTATGCATCAAGCAGCCCTTTTAGGGAGCGCCCTTAAAGATGCCCAATACTATGGCTGGAATATAGCCCAACCTGTTCATCATACCTGGTAAAGATTATTGCCCATATCCACTACTATGTGCTGCAAATGCGTAACAACTTCTCCCAGTTGGTGTTTATTTAGGGACGGTTAGGGAAATGAATTTTGCATGAAGCTTTTTAGACTGGTCCCTTTTTAAAACACAAATCTGTATTTACTGGTTTATCAGGGTAGATATTAAGTTGATTTGGACTTGATAATTTACTTTTATAAAAAGAAGTACTGTAGAACATTCCTAACTTCCTAAAATTCTAGCAATTGCCTGTATCTTTGAGTTGCATAATCTGAATTTACAGTGTGATGACTTCATGTTCAGTTTCTTGTTTTGTGATAGGTCTGTGATGGCAGAAGCTGTTCAGAATTATGTGAAATCCTTGAACTGGGGACACAGAGTGCAACTACAAGACAAGTAAATAAGACTTTGAAGTTCATCTTTCTTCACATAGTCCAGGAGGTGCTCTTCTCCTTGTAGAATTGCTGAATTGCCTTTGGAGTTTCTCATTAGAGCTAGTATTTTGAGTTTGTAATTTCTGCTTGGGACCGTAAGTGTCCTTGCCAATGTAAATGATTTGGGTTTTTTTTCCCCCTTCCTATTCTTTTCTGGGAAATAGTGGTTGAAAGTGACTAAATATGAAACCTTTCTAACAGTGTAGTGATCAGGTGTCATGGTTTGGGCCAGACTGCTTTAGTTCTGTTTTACCTTAAACCAGGACATTGGGGGATGCTCTCTTTAATCTGGAGAGATTTTGCATTAATATGAAATAGTCAGGTTTCTCAAGATAATTTCAAGCTTGTCCACCAAAATTTATATGCCATACAAGTCCACAGATAACACTATACTAAAGCAGCTGATTTTTTTGCTTACAGTGCGTAAATGGTTCCAAGTTTTTCAGCATGTAGTTCCTTTTATAGAGAAATTTATTAATAGATAATTTAACAGGTCTAGTGTTGTGACTTCGGCTGAGTCACTTTCGTGTGCTCTCAAATAAGCATTGTATTAGTAATGTTATAGATAGTAATAGTAATGCTATGGCTAGTGGAAAATGTATAATTTGAAGAGGTCAATAACCTGATCCCAGAGCAAGGTTAGGTACTCTGCTGTATAGAGGAGTTAACTGTGACACAAGAATTAGGTGACAGAGCTGCAAACAATCCTATGAAACAAGACGCTTTCGTCCTTTTACTTTTCTATGCCTGTTTGCTGTCCTTTTTAGCACTTCGGATATGGGAAAATGTAGCTGATTGTATTTTGTTCCTATTCTTTGTTAAGTGTGTGTTTCTGTTGCTGTTTTCTTCTAAACAGGAAGGTGAAATATTTCAACATGAAAGGGAGTTTTTCTGATCCGTATACAATCCGTGGTTTAACAAAAGCAGGTAAAGAGGTGAGCTGCTGTGCTGATTTCTGTAGTATCATTCACTTCAAACATTTCCAGTCTTTATGTGTTGGTTTTCAGGTCAACTGGGAGCTAGATTGTACTTTTGCAAATTGCTTTAGTTATTCAGTATTGTTTTGGTGAGGGAGATTTGCATTTTCCACCCAGGGAAGATGTTTATCAACTTGACTATTGCCTGCTGAGTCCCTAGCCTCTAACCGGTCAGTTAAATGCTATTACTTTTTCTCTGCAGATGGAAATGCTGAGATAAGAGTATTATTTTTTTTGCTCAGTTGCACTTCTTTGATAAGTGCTTACAGAGATGTAAAGAGGACCAACATCTCCTTATTGCTCTGAGCATTAGTTCAGTCTGAGGTGTTTTCCTCCTTCATATCAATTGTAAGGGCAATTAGCTTTCTAATACAAAATTGTGTGTAGGAGGGAATTATACTGAATGCACAGCTTCAAGCAACTGGGTCACATAACAGAATGGTGGTCATATTTGCATATTTAACAAGAGACTAAAAATGCATTTTTAACACCTTTTTGAGGGTAATTATATAATGTTACTGGTTAATATCAGCTTGAGAGAGCAGAGGTTTTTTGGGGTAGATGCCTAGCATTTTCTGAAAACATGCCACTTTTGAGGTAGCTTAATTCCAGGCCTTAGAGGCAGAATTCACTTGCTGTGATATCTGTGGTTTGTCCTAAGCAAAAATTGATTTTAAAAAGCTGCTGTTTGTGCACAACTGTTGCTTCCAAGTAGTCATCAGAATCTTGTTCGATATAGGGAAAATTGCAAGCTTAATATTAAAACAAAAACTGATAAAGAATGCGTAGGAGAAATTCCTACATGTATTAGTTTATTTTATCTCCATCCTTTTTTTTTTAATGCATTACTGATTATTATGTCTTATAAATAGCAGATGGTAGTGCCAGCTTTCTCATTTCTCACTCATTTGTATGTAGATAAAATGTGAAGACAGATAAAAGGTTTTCAAATGCTTGATTTTGATTTTGTATTTTTGTTTGCAGACTATTGTTACTGCAGAAAATATTGTCATTGCTACTGGAGGAAGACCAAAATATCCTACACATGTAAGTTTACACTTACCATCTAACAACTCCAATGGCTTTACTGGTTTTGTTGCAGATAGTGAATGTTTGGAGGATAAAAATGTAAATATAAAGTAACACAGGAGAGATTTTTGTACTTGTGTCATGTGAAAAATTATCTTTTATATAAAGTATAGGCTTTTCAAAAAAACGTTTCCATAGAAAACGATTTGCATTAATTTAGTACGTTGATGTTGCTTAGAGCTGTAGGATAATTCAGGTTGGAAGGGATCTCTAGAGGTCATGTAGTTCAACCTCCTGCTCAGGGAGGTTGTGGTCAGCTATTGAGTCAGCTGTGAGGTCAGATCATGTTGCTCAGGGCTTTTTGCAGTCAGGTTTTGAAAATCTCCAAAGACGAATACTGAATGACATATCTGGGCAGCCCTAGATGTATAATTCCATTGGTCTACTGGCTGTACTTCAGCTAATACAGCCCAAGTTGCTGTTAGCTTTTTTTTTGCTGCCAGGACTTGGATTGTAGATTCAAGATCTTACCTGTGTGATCACAGATTGCAGGTGCACTGGAGTATGGAATCACAAGTGATGATCTGTTCTGGTTAAAACAATCTCCTGGAAAAACGTAAGTTACCATGGCTTTAATAGATGCTGGTGTTTGTACTTTTTCTTTACGGCAAGGTGAAAATGTTCAGAATTGCCTTTTATATACTTGTTTTTCTGTCCTTCTGTTTTTCCTTCTGAGAATTTGTTTTGCTATGCATCGACATCACACTGCCAACCTTCATCAGTAACTAATAGATTTATCCCCCTCCCCCTCTTAAGAAATTCCGTTCTAAAATCAAATGAAATAATGAATTTTCACACTCTTAGGTTAAGGGGGCTTTTTTGCTGGCGCAATTACACATTAAAGTCACAAGAGGGCAGCATAAACTTAAACGAAGGCTGTACTGCCCCTATTTGCTACGGGCGTATGTGAAATCGATTAGGAAAGAAACTCAACATAATTTTGCATTCTCTTACGTGGTGGCAGTTCTGATAACGAAATAAAATATGATGAGACAATTGGGTTACTTTTGCCTCTTCTGTTTTGGGAGCGATTGTTTAACTGAATTACTGAAAAATTGTTTTAAATGGAAATACTTAAATGCCATAGCCTTTGTTTTTTACAGCACATAGCACAATAAGATTCTGAGTCAACACTTGCACTACAGAGAAATTTCCTGATGCAAATAATTGTGATAGGAAATGCACATTTGCTAGCATGAAAGTCAGATAATACTATTTTTTTCTTCTCTCTGTTGAGTGATTCTAGAAAAAGCAAAGTATATATAAGAAAAAGAGACTTGAAACTGTAATACTGGTGTTTTGAAAGAAAACAGAGCTGCCATTCATGGCTGTGACTTTCTAAGATAAAAAATGCAGTGTGTTAACCTAAAGATCAAACAGATAAACATAGCGTGTTGGTACGTTTAAAAAGGAAAGTAAATTTGCTGTTGTTTGTAGTATATCAGTCACCTCTTGAATTTTGAGAGCATGATTTATGCGAGGAAATTGTAGGTTAAAAAAAACAAAAACAACAAAAAAACACCTCCACCCCCTCAAAAAACTAAACATAAGATTTACCCCTGTAAGATGTTTCTGTGAAAATGTGGCTTTTGTCCAGTTGCTGCTAATGCAAGTTGTAACAGTGTAATGTGGGAGTCTAGTGTTTATATGTTGCATTCCTGAGATTTAGTCAAAATAAGCCTGCAGGGGCTACAGTAGCATTTCTGTGCTTTATCAGGCTGTGTCCTAGAAAATGAAGGAGGGAGTTGTTTAAGGTTTGTTTCTGTCGGATTTGTTTCTATTATAAATATTCCCAAGGTTCAGTTTAACACCTTTTTAGTCTGAGATGTGTTGTACTTATTCTTTGTTTTCTCCCTCTCCAAATGTACATATCTCAGCTACAAATTACATGCCTAGGGGTTATAGAACTTTTGGTCCTGTAGTTTTTCATATTTTTTAAAAAAAAATTTAAAAGGAGCAAACTATTACCCAACTTAAAAGTCCCTTGGATGTACAAACATTGTGAAGAAATTCTCGCTACTGAGATGAAGAGTTTTGGCAGAGTGAATTAGAAAAGATGCCTTGAAATACATTCAGAATGAGTGAGAGATTGAGCAGGTGTGAAGGAGGTTAGGTTCTGCTTTCTTAACTTTTCTATTAGACACTGATAATGGCCAGGAACTCTCCAGTTTGTAGAAGAGATTGTGAATAATGTGCTGCTGATACTATGAATGACTGCCAGCTGGCATCTATTTTTCATCTAATGAAAAAGAAGAGCAAACATACGCCCAAATTACGGATATTCTCATTCTATTCTCTGTGAATCTCCAGTAGATATTTCTTTATGGGGAGTGTATGGCTTTTTGCAGCACTTCCTGGCAGCTACATGTGAAAAGAGGGGGTGGTCACCCATTCAGAGATTAATCAGATGCCCTAATGCTGGAAAAATTTATTTCCCACTGTGTTAAATTGTTTGCCAAACATAAAACCCACACTAGCAGATTTTAATCTCTTTAGCTCAACCTGTTCTCTGTACACCTTCAGAAGTTGTATGTTTTTGTTACAGGATAGATAGATGTTATCTTGGGCCTTTTGTGAGAAAACGTGTTGTACTGACTGCAATCCCTGGGGCTTATGGAGCAGCAGCCCCCATGTCTGCACTTTTCAGAAGTTTTAAAGCATCTCTTAGAACTAGGAGATGGTGCAGATTGGCTTGTGGCCTATACCTTACCCTAAACCAGTGTTTCACCTACTGTTTTTGCTTTGCTCTCTTAGTATAGGATAGACTGTGTAAGAAGAGCTTTCCAAGTATTGGATTTGTTTCCCTCTTGCAGTATTGTGGAAGAATAACTTTCCTATGGGTACGTGGCTAGTCAGTGGCAGGGCCAAAAAGAAGCTAAAATTGCTGTCTACAGAGCTCCCTCATGTCTTTAAGATTATTTTTTTTAGTTGCCATACATGTTCATATGTAAAATATTTTAATTTTCTAAGGTTTTTGATGTCCTCCTATGAAGCACATTTGTGTCTTTGTAAGTGTGAATACCAGTAGTTTTCTTCGTAAAAGGGTAGAGGGAGGATCCCTTTTTAAATTTTAGTTAAAAATTGATGAGTGATACCTCCTTATAAAGGCACTGCAGTGTATGCACCACTTGGTGTTAGCCTTCAGTTTGTGTGTGTTTTTCCATGGATTTAAGCGTTTGTATTTATTTTGTGAAGCACCATGGTAGTGTATGCTACTTCGTCCAAGGATCAAGCGAGGTGTGGGATGTGTAGGCCACAGGTTGGTATTTCAAATGTGTTCCTTCCTGTGACCTGACTACTTTGAATTTTCACCTTTTCGGAGCATGTTTTGTCAAAATAGTGTCATCTTGTTGCTTAGAGTTTTTGAATTAATAGAAGCACAGCTGCTGAGGGAAAAGGTCTTTACTTAATGGATTACTTCCATGCAACTGTTCTCTCTGCTGGCATTGTCATGTGTGTTGCTAAAACTTACCTTCCTCAAAACAGTCAAACAAGGTTGGATATGGGTAAAAGAATATGATAAGGTTCTGTGACTTGTTTGTAATGCTTATGCTTCCTTGCTTATCCTCCTAACTTTAAGTAGCCTACTTAAACTCTGTGATTATGTGAGTTTGTATTTTGAGGTTTTTAAAGTAAATGTCTAAATTCAAATAAACTTCTAAAATTTCTAGCTTTCCAAAACACAATTAGCAAACTACATCTCCCATACCCAAAAATCCAAAGTTACTTTTTTTAACTTTTGAATATGGCAGTATGAGAGAGACCTGCTTTAAAAAAAAAAATGCCCCAAATAAACAGAAAAAATGTGCCAAATACTCAGGTGGGTTTTGAGTGTTGTGCTTTTGTGTTGCTGTTTTTTTGATGAAAAGTTCTTTATAAAGCATGGGGATGAAAGTTTTTTATAAAGCATATATTTCCATAGCTGAAAATCATAGTAAAAAAGAGCCTAACATTCTCTGTTGTTCTTGTAGCAACTAGAAATTTTGATCCCTAATGATGCTTTTTTTACTAATTCAAAAACTTAACAAAAGACTTTGTTGTAAGTGTAAATATTATGTGGAATGCATCTCCAAAACGTGAGCTTTTAACAAGTCTGCGTAACACATGAACACCAAAGGGATGTGAGTGCAGCCTGTCCAGCAGCTGAGTGTCAGATCCATTTTTACCTCTGGAAGAGTGACTGAGCATTCTGCCTTTTCATACCTAGCAGATGTAGGGAACTGAGGTTATGGTAAGAAGAGAGAGGACTGCTGCAGTGGATAGGGCTTCTGGGGACGGGCATGGAAACTGCCGGGCTGCAGAGCTGATACAGCTCATAAATAAAGTGTCGATGGACAACTTTAGTGATGCTCTTGGTTGAAAGGGTGTGAAATATGGGGAGAGATGGGAGCTGGAGTTTTATTTAAGATCTAAAATGGATATATTTGGTAAATACTAGTCTGGGTAAACCTATTAAACAGATTTTCTATAACTGCGTACACAAACTTTTGAAGAGAGGGAGGGCAAGTATTTGGCATTTGGAAAAATAGGGTGTTGTCATGGTTTAGGCTGACTTGGCTACTGGGGACACGGGGCACCCCAGATGGGACAGGCAGATGCTCCCTTCTGTTATGCAAATGGTTATAAATCAAAATGAAATTTAGCAATTAATAAAATAATATAGTGGGATATATTTAGTAATAAAGGTACCTCTAGAAATTGATATATACTTGAGTTCCAACAAGACTGTATGTTTATATGTTGCCTACTGTCTCAGAGGCAATGGTGCCGAGAGGCCCTGTAAACATGAGGCATCAGTAGCAATAAGCACCAGGGAAAGACCTGGCAGTGCCCAATCCAGATGTTTCCAACAGAGGTACATCTTAGAACACAATTGAAATATTTGTGATGCCTCTCAACCTTGCTAGCTTCTCTGAGTTTTTAATGGGTTTCTTCACTTTGTCTGTCCGAGTATGTGTTTAAATGTCTCTTTACACCATAAAAACAATTCCTTATGTCTTATAAGCCTGTTCTTTTTTATCCTGTTAATAAAAAAGCCCATATGTTATAGAACATTATAACATGACCTTGTTGGAGTTGACAAGCCACACTTTCTTTTTCCCATCTAACAACATCAGATCCACTCCTCAAACCTGTAATTTTGTAACTATACATACTTCAGAAAATATTTTTTTTTGTTGTGCAGAAATATGCACAAGCTGATTTTACTGCTTTTTTCTTTTTTTCTTTTTATGTAACAGGTTGGTTGTTGGAGCCAGCTGTATCCTTTGAAAAAGCTGTGATAATTTATGGTTATAAGCAGCATAGGTGTCTTTCCTATGAAAGCTCAGTTTTCAGAATTCCTTTGCTCATGCCCTGCAGTTGAGTTGGTAATAGAATAGTAATAATAGTTTTCTATGCAGTAGCATCATGGGAATTCAGGTCAGCTGAGGATAAATTCTCAGGATCTTAATGCTACTATGAGGAAATTATTCTAAGGTTTTGGAGTTTTCTTCTATGCAACAAAAGCAAGATAAAGATGTTGTCTGTGTGAGGAGAACTTGATATCTCTAGGTAAAAAGCCCACTGTATACTACCCATTTATATTTTGTTTATATGAAATTGTTGGTTATATTTCCTTAACTGATGCTTCACCAGATGTTTCACTTGAGTGTGCTGGTTTTCTAACAGGCATTGGATTGGACACTACAGTCATGATGAGAAGTATCCCACTTCGTGGGTTTGATCAGGTAAGTACGGATTATCTTACATCTCCTTATATATCACATTTATTTAAAAGTATATTTGATTATTCTTATGAAAAAAGAAAAAGTGGTTTTGGCTTCTCCAAACATTTCCTAGTACATGCTTTCTGAAGAGAAACTAAATAAATACTAGCTCTTGTTTTCCTATCATATCTCTTGATACTGTACTAAGAAAAGTAAAGCTTTTTTTTCCTCCTGCTTAACTGAAAACAAGATTGAAAAGGTTAGGAAGCAGGGGAGGGATTTATGCCACTGCTAAAATCATTATCTGTAACTCCTAGAAATTCAAGACTATTTTACAGATAATGATTTTTAAAATAAATTATTTGACTTAATGTGAATTAGTTCAATGTGGAGTTCATTATGATGAATATAACTGAAAGTTTGTAATGATGTAGGAATTTGAAATCTTGACCTTATCACTTTCAAAACAGTGGCGGTTATAACTAGGAAAAAAAAATTATATAGTAATTTCAGTGGACCTATCAACCCTAAGCTGGAGAAAATTAAAAGCAAAAACTTGCAGGCAGGGAAATTTAAAGAGGAAAAACTGTGTTTCAAAATTGGGAAAGATTTTGAGGAGTTTTATGTAAAAGTATAAGTGGTCATGATTGTGCTGACAAAACAAAAAACAGTTTTGGCCAGAAACCCATTCCTGTATAAAGAGGATAAAAGCAATTAGAAGTGACAACAAAAAAAGACAACAAAAAGAGGTTTTATATAGGATTTTTGTAAAACTTATAACTGCTTAAAGAAGCAACAGAAGGTAGTATAGCAGGTTTAGGTTAAAGACAAGTTACGGGATTGAGTAAAGGCGTTACGTGATGTGAGTTCGTAGCCTCTGTTCTACAGGTTAGATGACTCCTTCAATAGACTGATAATCCTTTTGGTCCCTAGATCTGTAGGGAGAGTATGTTAAAGGTGATTGTGAATCTTCTGTCCCTGCAAGATTTGATGCTAACACTGCTTTAAAGGAAAAGTTTCTGTAGTGTTTTTAAAATGGTGAGAGAGCTGTGGGGTTTCACTCACACAGTGAACTTTCTCTTTGAAGTTTCAAACAATTTTTTTCTCAGGCAAATGACTTTGGAAAATGTCAGCCTTAAGAATGAAGACTGTGTCACGTTAATAACTTGAAAATAGTGCTTTCAGTATGGGAATGAATGCACGTTAACTTAAGTATTCCTGGTATCATAAATTAGGATTTTTTTTTATGCTTAATTGCAATAGTGCAAAACATTTACAGGCCAAAGTTGATGAAAGAGTGATAGAACTATGGCCTTGTTTTTAAGAACTTCTTTGCACATACAGTGTGTAGGAAAACTATTTTCTTGAGTATCAGCACAGTTTTTGAGGAGGGAGTATTGCTGTTAGAAGCAGGAGTGACAAGTACCACTGCAGGTAGTGACAGCTCCTGGTTGTATGCCAGCCACTCCCACTTTGAAGTGGCTTCCTTAAAACTAGTGGTATGTGTACCAGAGTTTGCAAAACATTGTATAAGAATGTGGTTTGGGATTTGCACCCATCACTGAAGAAATCTACACCTGTAACAGCTAAGAACTGAGCAAGCAGGAAATAGTGTAAAGAGTGTGTGTGTGTGGCAATTCATAAAACACTTACAGTAGGGTTTTCTCTAAGAATTTGATCCTTTGTAGGCAGGAAGAGAACAATGGACATTTCAAAGTTAAAGTATTAATAGAGATAAAATAATTATGTTCAGCCTGTAGCCACATTGAGTCTGATGGAAACTGGTTAGTGAGCTATCGTGTTTCTGAAGAGATATAACCCTTCTGTTGCCTTCATATTAGTTAATATCAACTTGGAAAATAAAGTTTTGTAAGCTGAGAGCTGAATGTAGTTGTTCTGTGTGACTGGTTTTGTAATAATATTGTTTAAGTAATAAACATATTCTTTGACAAAGTGCAACCAGAATTACTGCAGTCAAGAGCAATGACATCTTTAGATAAACCTGTCAATGCAACACTTCACTACTTGACTGTGGTGTGGCATTATTTCAAACGGGCTCTTAAAGCAAAAGCATTATTTCCTTTTTGTAGTAGAACTTTCCAGGAAACTTTAGTGATTCATAGTCATTGCAGAGAAATAGCAGGTGTCATGGCAAAAGGAAATATTTTTCTTCCTTAGCTTTATGCAAGTATTTAATTCTCATCAAGCTGCCAGAAAATGGTAATTATGGTAATGTTAAATTGAATATGTTCTAGATACTATTTTTGTATAAGCAACAAATTATTTAAAAGCAACTGTTTTATTCATATACTATTTTACTTTTTAAAAATAATTTGAATTTTCAGATGTAGATACCCCTTGGAATGGAGTTGCAGGTCATAGTGTTTTAATAAATTATGTGTTGAGAATGCATAGTAACTGAGTGACAAAGAATGTTTGATAAGCGCAGTGTATTTACTGGATTTTCATGAAGACAGCTGAAGCAGGGTTTTACATTAAAAAGGTCTTATATCTAAGAATATTTTTCCCCTACTCAACAGCAAATGGCATCTTTAGTAACTGAGCACATGGAATCTTATGGCACAAAGTTTTTAAAGAGATGTTTCCCAACCAAAGTTGAAAAATTGGAGAGCAACAGATTGCAAGTCACCTGGAAAAATACTGACCTGGGCACAGAAGAGACTGATTCCTTTGACACAGTGATGTGGGCAGTAGGTAAACTTGATTATCAACATTTATTTTCAGTGCTTTCCATTCTGAAAATAAAGTCCCCTCATCATGTTGTATGGAGCCAAACAGCCCCCCCTGCTTTTTTCACATTAAATATTTAGTGACCTAAACACCAATCATTTTTTAATTCATTTCTTGCATGCCTGACTTGTTCACTTATAGCCTAAAAACACATGAAAATTACATTGAATGAAGGAAATCTTTGGTAACTACTTTTGCATGAGCTGCAATAAATGGGAGATTATTTAGTCTCACTCACATTTACTAGGGGGTGAGAGCATGAATTCCAGCAACGTCTGTGGTGCAGGTAGTATTCACTAAATCCACACTGTTGACTTATTCATGAAGCTATTTACCCTGTTCAAAAGGCTACCATTTCTTCTAGGAAATGTTTCTAAACTGTGATGCTTAAGTTTGTTCCTGCAGCCATCATCCAATTCAGAGAAGAATTGTCCCTAAATATCTGAGCTTGTTGCAGGGAACCTTGGAACTTCAGAGCTTTTTGAAACCTGTTTAGGAATGTTCATGTATCTCAGACCCCTTGGAGCTGACATATGCCTAAGTCAGAGTAAATCAGTTTAAAAGAATTTTGTGACAAATAGCTATGAGCATAATCATCAGAAATGAGAATTAAATCTGTTTTTTGCCTCCTTTGAGTCAAATGTTACTTCTTGTAAGCAGTAACACACTAAATGATGTACGGTATAAGGCTGCAGCCCACAGGAACAAAAATACTCTTCCCGCATTGTCTGCCCAAGTTGCTTCTTTGTTGCTGTTATGACTTGGCCCTCAGTTGGTATATTAGTTCAGATGCACTGCAAGCCCACCAGAATAGGAGGCTTCTTGTCTTCTGTACTTATAAAGCTTTGTGAATATCTGGAATTCTAGATAAATAATGGATGGCTAAAGGTAGCAGTGGTATTTGGCAAGTGGATGATATCTGCTGACCAAAGTAAATAGTCTTAAACTTACTGCCCAAGAAATCTGTTCTGATGCAGAGGAACAACCAGTTTTTCTGGCAGCTTTAGCAATTCCCACTTCATTTTTATGCTATTCTTTTTATCTGAAACTACTGGTTTAGAGTAGTGGGGAAGCGTTTACTGTTTCATTTGTTGATAACAAATAAAGTTAAATTCTTGTGGTCGTAGAATAGATCCATTAAAGAAAATAGGAACTGATCATTTACAGCATTTTGTATTTTGCCCAGTGCCCTGTTGTTCCTTTCTCCTGGTTAAGTCAGCTTTATCTCTTCCTAATAGCCTAGTGAGCAGGTTGTGTGTTGTGACAAACGTTTTATTTTGCTTACTGTGATTAGTATTCTACTAGAAGTGCAATGGGCTTCTATAAATTGTGGAAACAGCTTATAATAATGAATATGCTTACCAGAACCAATGAAAGACACTAGTGCTTGCCAAGAGCAAAAAAGGTCGTGCTATCTGGAGGTGGAACAGTCTTGAAAACTGTAGAATAATATTCATGAGGTAAGATGAAAATGTTTCCAAAAAAGTGTAGTTTTAAATGCCGTATTTAATTTTCTCAAACTTTTTGTAAAAGTACACTGAGGTAGAGTCACACCTGTGAAATGTCAAGTCGATTTGTTTACTTTTGTCAGAGATGGAAAAAGAGCTATTAAATTGAAATAATAAGAAAAAAATCTTGGTTGAGTGTTAATTGCAATGGAATAAGGTTGCACGATATACTATTGCAACTCAGTTGTAATGTGATTCCACTCACTATTTTGATACAGAGGAACTACATGTATTATAATTTTTGTCATAGATTTGAGTTATAATCCATATTTAGAAACTGCAAAATGAATAGTTTGAGGGTTTGGGTTTTTTGTGTTGACTTTTTTTTTTTTAAGGTGTTCAAATTGGCACTCCACCCTGAAGGATTAAATACATTAACAGTTAAAGCTGGTTAATTGATGTGCAGTCGATATGATTCATTGTTTTGCTCTGTATCAACACACCCACACCAGGTGTCTCAGATAATAGGCTGGGAAACTCGGTAGTGTTGAGGATTTCCTGTCTGCAGATGTGCCAGTTACAATACTGATTGAAGAAAGTCAGCTTGTAGAGCTAGTTAAAAAGCAGCTGCTATTGTTAACTAATCGTAGCCTGAATTATAGTAGATATTTCCTTAATTTTTGTAAACACCTTGTGGAATTTTAGTAGGATTTTATGAATAATGTTAAAAATATTTACTGACAGTGGGACATAATTTGGGTTTGGGAGGATACAGTATTATCTCTTAATGTAGGCTCTTTGAAAAAAATTTACATTGCGTTTCTGTGAAGAACTTTATTTTTGGAATGTGTAATTTTCTGCTTGTATGTATAAGCCAATAGAAGCAGGCACAACGCTGTCTTTCTTTTCTAGCAGCTTTTTTGAACCAGTAAAAATATTTGAGGCAAAAAAAAAAATCTCATTTTGGTATCTTTTAATGTAATTTAAAGGTTTCAATCCAAAGCTTTTGTAGGCAACTGTTACAGGCCTTTGTTACCTTGCTGAGTGACTATACTGTTATATTCCAGATCAGTGAAACAACTCTTTCTTGACCTTTATTTGATTCTGCCTGTCTAGTCCTGTAATGTCCTTCTGTCTTTTACTAGTGCTCTGTCTTCTGCTTTTTTGAGAATTCTGCTGAAATTATAAGCTTTTGAGATTTTTTTTTTCATTCAATATGGAACCAATAAACTTTTAATATTTTATAGTTTTCCCCCAGCCCTTAAAGACACACAAAAAAAAATTGTATGTTAGGTGCCTAGTATACCTGAGCTACAAAGCAATGGTAAGTGTATGCATGGACAGATTGAACATGGGGCCTTCATCCAAAGAAAAGGGTGGAGATTGACACCTTTATAAACAGATGCAACTCCTGAGCTGTGGGGCAAAGTAGCGAGAGATCTGGCTTGGTAGAGTGTGTTTGTTTCAGCTATCAGAAGACTGAAACCTGTGGATTGAATACTTCCGTTGCAACACAGCTAATATATAAAAGGAATTGGTGAATAGTATTTCCATTTGAATTTGCAGTAAATGCCAAGAAATCACTGCTGTAACTGGAATATGATTAATTCATAAAGTCCTTAAAAACATATTGAGTTACTACATACCTAATGGAGTCTTACTGTGTGGAGGAGCAACCCTGATGTGATGATTAAACTAAGCAGGTGTTTACAAAATATCCTGGAATTAGTTTGACAGAGAAAGTAAGGTAGTGTGCTAGTAAACTGTTAACAGAAAGAGCAATGACTGCAGCAGATTTTAAGTTTAGCTTTACAAAAAGAGTTTTCTCCCTGATGAGAGTATTGGAACAACCATTCTCAAGTTCCTTTGCATTCATAAGCTTAGAGGAAAGCCACTGTGTCTTTGAAATAATATCATCTTTACTGTAAAAAGGAATTACACCTTTAGCTCAGTGTAAAGCTGAACAGGTATCAGGTGTTGCCCATCATGTGCTATCAAGCATATTAGCCTTTGTATCAGAGTGGATGCTTGGCAGATTTATTCTGTAGTGCGGTAAAATAAGATCCTTGCTGTTCAATATCAAGAAGGGGTTAAGTACGTAACTTTTTTTTATAGTCGTTTTTTCAAGTCTTACAATCAAATCAGTTTGGATTAACTAAGAAAACAGAAATTTTGTTTGGAGATTTTCTTTGAAAAGTCCCATGTGGGAAAGTACTGCTGCAGTCTCCTGTAAGCATCTCTGCCAGCCCCTACAGAAATGGGGATGGGCTTTAGATCCGTCTTTGCAAACAAAATCTTCCCATCCAGTTTTTAACCTTTGAACTATCCAGTGAAAAAATAATGCACCTTGGTTGATCTCAGATAACTGTTGGTGCTAATGTGGCGTGGTTTGCTGAGGCTCTGGGTCTTTGTTCTGAACTTCCGTGTCTCTTTCTCATTAATTTTAATTCATTACTGTGTTGGTAAGATGTGGTTTCTGCAGTCCTAATGAAAATTGTCATTCCCATTACATCAGCCAGTGCTTTTAGGTTTTTTCCAAATATCTAGTTTTAATGACATTCAGTCAGACTTTATTCAACAGGGCTATTTTTAATGTGCTAGTAATTTCTTTGCATTGAAAGAGGCCTGGATGGTACTTTTTCCTTCTTTTGTTTAACCCACCCATAAACTTTGAGCATAACTTGTATTTTATGCTACCTGTTTTGCCAGCTTCTAACTGCAAAAATAACTTCTTCATGTAGAGGAAAAGTTAGATGCTAGGCTATGCCTCTAATCTGCATGTGAGAGAATGTTTCGGATTCAGAACTATAAAGTGCTATTTGAGTTGATAGGTGATGGCTAGTCTTTACCTGAATGGTGGTATAAATAAATAAAAAAATGCTGGAAGATACTCCAAAGTAATTTCATGAAACAAATACAATTACTGTGACATTTTCTACAGAATACAGGCTCTGTTCACCCCTAAGTGTTTAGGATGTTGAAGCCAATGGCCTTACTTGGGAATGGTGGTTAGCTACTGTTTTTTGAGGCTGCAGAGTCATCATTTAAGGGTGTACAAAACCTTTGGTTAAAGTAAGCTTAGTGTGGGAGAATTAATGTAAAGGTGAACTGTAGCTTTCTTCTCAGAAAGTGTTTCCAGCCCACTTTACCTTGGACATGACCTTGAGAACAAAACAAATAGAATTACTAGAAGGCTGTCCCATGCTGTAAGGTTTTCATTTGGTTGTGTTTCAGGTGGAGTTGCTTTTTTTTGGTTGTCGTTGTTTGGGTAGGACCAAAGTGACAACTCTCCAGACACTAGTGACTTCAAATGTACAGTGGATGGCTGTGACCAGGTGTTTACTGATTGCACCATGGCTGCCACAAGCTTTCTGCTGAGATGACTCCTCTGTGAAATAACTGTTACTAGCCAACGCTACAAGAGATAATACATCTTGGCAGACTCGGCAAAGAACCAGTTACTGCCCTAGCACTGACAAAGGGTCAGATTATTTTCACATTGTAGCAGGCATGCTGAAAATTTATCCGTAATGAATGATATGTTGAAAAAAATCCTTGTAAAATTGGTGTACGCTGCTATCAATGTGCTTCTGAACTTTTTTTACCTTAGTTAATCTTACTGTAGTCAGTATTTTCTTGTAATCTGAACATGAGTTACACTGAATTACACTTTATTAGTCATTATCAGCTGGCTATGTTTTAGTGAAAACCTTGTGGGTTTTGAGAAGGGATTTGAAGGAGGAAAGGGTAGTGGTCTTGAAACTAATTTGTATCCTCACAGTGGCTATTGGCAGTATCATGCCTGATAATAAAATGCTTGGTTGTCCCTAGTTTGGATTTTTCAAATGTTGGGGGGCAAACAGACATTCCAGCTTCTGTAATGAGGAAAATGCAGGAGACCCGTTATAAAATTCTGCTGTCAGCTGCACCTTTATCGCCCTGGGAAATCTTACTGTATGCAAGACTATGCTATCGCTCATTTACTGCTGCTACTTACTTGACTATGCCTATTCCTATTCCTATGGTTTCTTCTCAATTTAGCTTCTTCATTCACTGTTGTAGGTCCTGCACCTGAAGGTCACAACAGCTTGATATTGCCTTCATCTTACTCTGTGTGCAAGTGTGATTACCAGAGCCCCTCAGCAGATGATGGGCCAGAAATGCTACATCACAATATAACCAGCCTGGCACGTGTCCGAGATGGGTGCTTTAACCAGTCTCTTGTCACTCTCTGTAGCTAAGCTGGCTGGCAGTGCCATTAGGAAGCCTTGTTGTTAGATTTTTACAAAAAACAGATCAAAAAGCTGTTTTTTCTTTTAAAGCAAATGGGGGCAGGCCCTGAAAGCAGGGATCTGTGTGGTTTTCATAGCTGTGTGGTTATTGTATGGCTCTATTAAAGATGAGATTATGATGTAGTATTAAAAGTCCAGGAGTCAGGTAACCTTTTTAAGGGTCAGGTTAGAACTGGCACCTTTCTTCTAGATGTCTGGTATAATATCTTACTGTTTTGAATAAAAGTTAAATCTAGTCTTCTGTCTTATACAATCATACACTCCTTGTTCTGTGGCAGTTTCAGGGCAGTGGACATCTTCAAACTAAAAGCCCATGTGCTGGCTTTAGGAGGAGGGGGCATCTCTGTGCTGCATGCCTGGTAGGATTTGGTATAATTTTGTATTTCCCTCTGGATCTTAGAAATAAGCTGTGAATTCATGCTTTCTTGAAGCTGTAGACATAAAAACCTTAGGAGTTATGGGTATGAAACAAATGTCCTTCTGATCCAATACTACTGAGAATGGTAAGAACTGACTCTACAGTACAAGTAAGTGAATGTTGGGGAAAAATCAGAATTTCCTGAATTTGACATTGAAACTTACCAAGACACATTGGATAATCATGAACCTAAGCTACTGAATTTGAGGTGAAGCAAGATCAGTAAGTGTCATTCTGGCTTATGGAGGTGAGCCAGCATGGCGCTAAAGGCCAATAAAGCTTCAGTTCAGTTTATTAAAGTTTTGGTTTTGGTTTCAGAAATAATATTTAGGCAGTAAAGTTGAGAGAGAAATTTCACTTTGAGTAGCAACACATTTTTTGTAACTCTTAGCTATTAATACCAAGCTGTACACATGTTAAAATAGACTGGAATCGAAAGGTTAAGTGTTACCCTGCAGATTTGATAAACTCAGCTGTTGTCACAGGTCTTTAAATGACTCTATTGACAGTTTTTCTTTTTTTTCCTCTTTCAGTGCCTGCTGTTGCGTGCTAAGCTTTCTCTTGGCTCTGCCTGGCAGGAAAAAGGGGAAACTAGAAAACCCCATTAGTTGTCCATTTGCAGAATACCCAGTCTTTACTCTCAATACACAAAGAAATACAACGGTAGGAAGTTGTTTCACATCCGAGCCAAGATAAGGTCCTGGAGGTTTATTATTTTTGTTGCCTGATAGCATCAGGACTGGGGAGCAGGGGGCAGAGAAGGAACAGCAGATCTACATCCCATGGGGACAACAGAAGGGAAGACAGACAGATAGCCAAGTGCCGACAGCTTCAGTCAGTACTCCCAGAGGAAGTGTTGGTTTCACCAGATGAAATTAATACACAGAAGTCTTTACAGAGGCATTCAGATGTGACATTGTTTGGGGGGCCTGGCTATATGGCAGATGTATAAAGCAATGAATCATATGTTTACATATAATTAGGTCTGTATTGACAAGCCAGGTTTTCCTTTTGTTTAATAATTTCCTACATTAACATCAAAGAGCTTGTTTTTATAATGGAAACACATTTCCCTTTTTGTTTTGTTTTGCTATAGTTCTGTATTAACATCAAACACAAAACCATGACTCACGCAAAGGAGACCTATATATGTAGATGTAGATACATCCATAGTTCCTTTATAGTCTCTAAAAATGGATGCAATGTTATAAAATTCCCTTCATTTGGATATATTAATGTAATCTTTTCTATGTGATCCTGTGTGTCCCTACGAATTTTGGGAGTACCTGATAATTTTGCTATGCTTATTAATTTTCAAATACATTTGAAAAATTGGATAGGATTTAAGATTCCAATTTCTTTGGTCAGAAATTTCTTTGTTAGATACTCTATAGAAAGCTTAGTGTAATGTTATCAAGACTTTCGTGGTGTAAATGGTAACTCTATGCAGAAAACACTACAAAAATATTTTTTTAAAGGTGAGATAACTTAAAATCATTGGAAGAGGAAGCTGTAATAAAATCTAGGCTTGGTAGAATTTGCCTCATTTGTTTTTAAATCCTTTTAAAATAGTGTTTCTGAATTCTAGGAATAGTGTTTCTAAACCCTACAGAAATAGCTCAAATACAGAGTTTAAGCTAAATAACTCGGCATTAAGGACCTGAGAGCAAAGTTGCTAAACTTTTTCACCCAAGCTGAGGAAAGTAAAAATGGTTTAAGTGTATCGGATAAAAAAAGAGGACTTCAGGAATGTTTAACATTGAACAGCATTATTTTTATCCACAAGTGTGCACAACAGGCTGTTTGGTAGTATTGAGTGCCATTTGGTTAATGTTTATTGGAAATTTTCAGTGTAGAAGTTACTTAGTTATCATATGTATATTCATGCTGCATTAGGAAACTGAATTTGGAATGTGCAATAAATACTAATTTTTACCCGTTTTTAAAGGATAACCTTCTCTGAAACTGCCTGAGCAAAGGCAATGGTAATACAGTTCCTTTCACAAAGAAATTCATATCCGTACTTTCCACCCTTGCAGCTTTTTCAGTATGAGATAAGTTTTATCATGTTTTTACTTAGACTATCAAATAGCACAAAGATCTTGGAAACCTACAGTGGAGGATGCCGGCTTTTTAGATTAACATTGCTGAAGTTTTCCAATAGTTTTTACTTAATTTCTTTTTTTTTTCCCCTTAAGGCCGAGCCCCTGACACTGAAACTCTCAATTTGGAGGCAGTTGGAGTGAAAACTAATTCTGAAACTGGAAAGATCATTGTTGATGCCAGTGAAGCTACTTCTGTTCCTCACATTTATGCAGTTGGAGACATAACAGAGGTACTGAGTCTATATAAACTATTTTACAATAACAGGAAGCCAACTTTGTTCCTGACTAATAACTAGTCACCAGATGTCGTCATGCTCTAGCATATATCTTACTGTTTTGCTCTTTTTCATTTTGCAGAGCTGTAGCGTTTATGCCAGCCACCTGGGTCAGTAATTTCCTTCACATGAACCTTGTGAAGTATCTCAGCATTAGAGATTATTACTGATGTTTATCAGGGAATGCATCATTGGTCAGAGGCTAATAATAATGTCTTTATCACTTCAGTTATCTTTCTAATAATGTTTTTATCACTTCAGACATATGGCTTCATACTGCCTGTGAATGCTGAGTGAAAGCAGTTCTTAACTTCTGGAGTTGAATACTCTTACTGGGAATGACCGTGACAAGTTCTGTAACTCCATTTTTAGTATTTTGGGGTTTAATTGAGACTAGTCACAAGACAGCATTTCTGCTCCCTGACACAAAATGCTTCTGACAAAAGTATCTTCCTCTAGAATAAGAAAAACTGCTGCAAATACTGAATGCATTTGACTTTTGTTCATCATTTCTGAATGATTATGCCAAATAAACATGAAGTGTGGGTGTTTTTTCAGTTGGTTGGTTTTTTTTTAGAGGAGGGGACATTATAACTGAAGCAAAATAATTTACTTATTATAGATGCAAAACCAGAATTCTGTGGCCTTAATCTAGTGCTATTGATAACCTACAGTTGTCTATGACATGAATGTCTTGTCCTGATCAAAGTGCACTCAGATACTTTCAATCCCTCAATTTTCAGTTTACAGAAGAACTCAGAGTATCTACTGCAAGTTGGGCATCCTCAAATATGTTGTCTTCATGAAAAATAATGTTTGTCTGGATTCTGAACTGTACAGTTACAGGAGGATGTTTTCACCAACTGCCCACTGTTCCTGAAAAATGTGGGCAATATGTAGAATATAGAAGCTGGGCATTGCAGGATACAGAATTCTGTCGCGTGTTGTTGAACTTAATAGAATTGAGCGCTTTCCTTCCTATCAAGATTGGTTTTGATATAGTGAAGGCATCTGTAAATCTAAATACTGTAGCAATATCCAAATACTATATATAGTATAATTTGAGGGACCTCTAAAAGACTTCTCATTCTGCCGTGTTTAAAATCTTTTAAAAGTCTCCCAAATTTATAAACCCTACAGCTGAAGAGATGTAACAGGTTACATAATGTCTTGGGAATAGCCCTGTGAATTTCAGGCTGGTCTCTGGAACTGCCAGAGACACTTAAATCTCATAAATATGCTGACCATTCCTGACCTCTTCCCCTCTATTTAGACATGTGTTTCTTCCTGTCCGTCTCCATCTTGGTGCGAATGACCTGCCATTTCCTTTTAAACTGTGTTAAAACTCTTTCCTGCTCAGCTATTTCTCCATTTTTTTTCTTGCTCTCCGCAGCTCCTCTGTCCTGTCCAGTCAGTCAAAGCTTTGGGATCATGTACAGTTTCTCTCCTTTCTTCTCGCTTCACATACAGGTTCCCTCTGTACTTGTCACTTTTTGCTTTGGGGTATTTCCTGCTCACGGGGATCTCCTACACCTGCTTGTGCCTGATATATGCCTTGGTTGGGCCTCCTGCTTTCCAAACTTTTCTTTTCAATTTCATCCAAGAAGTAGCTGTTAGAGGCAATGCTGGCAGGGCCTTAGATGCTGTTGCTCATTTTGCTGCCAATCAGCAGTGTTATTTTGGGCAGGTCATTTCCTCTTGAGTGCTTTTTGTCTTCTGCCCTTTGAGGATTTAGTTAAGTAAGAAATATAAAGTTGGAGGCAGGATGCTCTCCTCTTTCCTACTCTGGATCTAAAAAATCAGGTCTTCATTTATTTGTCATTTTCATTTTGTTGTTAAAACTTGGATTTCCTTTTCCTGCTTTTGTCTTTATTAGTGCAGATTTTTGAACTTGAGTTGTTCAGTAGACCCTTCTAAATGTAAGTGTTAAAACAGCAACAAAGTTTTATACTGTGTCCAGTGAACAACTGGGGAAAAACTGAAGAGTTGAATCAGTGCTCTGCAGAAATATTCTCCTAAGGTTTTATCTGCGTATGGGCTCAATATAGGGAATTAAAGAAATCACAGTATAGTACTCATGCATTTATAAAATTTAAAGATAGAAGGAATTATTGCCATTATCTTATCTGACTCCAGTACAATGTGAGCAATGTAGTTCCACTTGCTAAGCAATAGTTTATTTGAATAATTAAATTAATTTTGTCTTTTTTTAAAAAAATAAAAGCAGAATTAATTTAGATAGTAAATTTCATTAGCATGGGAACCAGCAGTGAAAGAAAGTTCTGTGTTGGTACACATCTCAAAGAATACACACAGAAGAACTAAGTGCATCCTGCTAAGAACCACAATGCTGTAGAGCTTGTTGTGTGATACTTTCTGGGTGAGACCTACCAAAATAAGGAGATTCTTGTTTCCTGTCAATGACCATCAGTGATCCCTAATATTGCTTATAAGAATTTTTTTTTTTCTCCAGTGTTCCAGCTCACAATTTCTTTGCTGTGTTCTCTCCCTGTGAGAGTCTTTTTGCTACCATAAAATGCTATTGCTCATACCTTTTGCGAGTAGTTCTCAAGCCCTCCTTCTCCTTCCTTTACCACAACACACTGAATAGACACTAAATTGCTACCAAATTGCTACCAAATAGCAAGAAGTACTTTTTTGTTGTTGTTGTTTTAATTCAGTGCCCTGGCTGGAAGGGGAGTGAGAAAGGGGAAAGGCTAGTTTCCTGATATGTTCAGAATGACTGTTTTCATTTGGGAGTCATACCCAGCTGGCACAAATGGGAAACTATGTGTGCATGGGTGTCTTGTTGCACCCTTGTATGGCAAATGGAATCCTAATGTTATCCAAGCAGTTCATTTGGAGACAAGGGGAAAAAACCCTTCCAGAGGTCAGTCAGCTTGTCTATCCTCAAAAAAAGGTTTTCCAAGCTTTGGCAAAATATTATTTTCAACTGACAGGTGAAATTGCATTTAGGCATTTTCATCTTCTGTAATCAGCATGAGGAAGACCAAGCTGGAATTTTAGTTTGATTTTTTTTTTCGGTGCTGATATAAACTCTGTGTTAAAATTCTTCTTCCAGTAGTATTCTTGTTGAAAAGCATGGCATACACTATAAAGAAGTTCTCTCAGAAGGCGGTTTATCATATGATCATGCCTCTATACATCTGTCATATCTCAAAGGGTGTTATAACAGAGATGTGTAGAGAAGGTGGAATGTACAGTATGTTGCTTTGAATAGAAATATGACCAAAAAGAGTTGTGTTAGAACAAATACACATTACTTCAAAGCTTTTTAAACTCTCTTAGGAGCCATCTCGTTTAAATGTATAATACATTGGAGGATTGTTATGAACAATTCATAATAATCAGCAGAGTAGTTCTACACATGACTGCAAAGTGAATGTTCGTTTCAAATATTTACGAAGGAAGGTCTTTAAGTCATTGTTTATGAGAAATTGGGCTTTATCTGCATGGATGTTTTAGTAATTAGTTGGGTTTTATGGAATGCATGGCAGTGCTTTCACAATTTTATCTCTCGTTCCAATCTTCTATTCATTTCTGGAATGCCAAAACAACATCTGTATTTCCTGCTACAGAAATGATTGGCAGCCATGTTTCAGGCAAATGTGTATAAGAAAAAACAAATGGCAAATTTCATCTGGTAGATGACATTTACAGACTTGAAAGTCAAAATGCTGGATTTGAAAAAACATGATTTGAGGGTTCTTGGGGGGGGGGAAGTGATAGACTTGAAGTTTTGTGATTTGTCATGAGCTGTGAGGAAAAATAGGTTAGTGTTCATTAACAATTAGAATTGTAGTTTCTGTTATCAGGTTAGACATAATGGTGTTTCAGTTTGTTTTTTAGCAATGGAAGTTTTAAGTGGTTATTAGTACAGATAAAAGCAAAAATGCATATTAATATGCAGATACTTGATATGGTATGTGTACTGAAGTAAATGGTAGCTAATACTATGTACAGAATCTGTCTAGCAAAATACAGAAAAGCTGGCAGAGAGAAATGGATTCTAGTCAATGCTAAAAGGCTCTACCATAATGGAAAAAAAGTTTGAAAAACTTGAATGTGTGTGGTGGGGAATCCTTATTTTATTTTCTGCTGAAGGCTTTCTCAGGACTTATTGGATGACGAACTCCAAGTGGGACTTTGCAGGAGCATGACAGGAGCGTTTTATCTAGATAGGACTTGTGTGAATCAAAACTTCACCTGTTTTACAAAGCATTCAACATTAGGGTTCTGGCACACTGTATAGTCCTGTTTGGATATAAAATGTAGCCAGCACTCATGGCTTGAACTGGAGCATGTCCTGGTCATATCCTGCTATCATTCAATTTCTCACTTGCAGGAAGTTAGCATTTGCCAATAGCAATCCTTTTCATGCCCCTCTCTAATCCAGAGCCTGAGACTAGGACTGGCTCAACCGATAGGTTGCAGTGCTAGTAAAATAGTGTTCCACTTCTCCGATCCAGGACCTACATAGGAAGTCACTAACAGTGACCGCAAATAGCTGATTTGTGTCTCTGTAAATGTGTCAGACAACTTTTTTTAAAAGGTCTGGTGTTATAAAGCCACAGTTGCTTTATATTAGGCTTCTCCTGCTTTAAAAAGACTATCTGAAAAATTTCTTGATGACTTATTATGGAAATAAAGGGGGAAGTGAATTGTTAGCATGTGAATATCCTCTGCTTTTCAAGGACTGATGTGGTAAGATATAAGGTTTTGACCTTCATTCGTGGCATTTGTTTTTCCCCCCCATCAAGACAGATATTACACTCGGAGACTTAAAAGTGTGTGTGGACAGAAGTTACTACTGCCTTCTCCATTTGGAGTCCTGGCTACTAGACTGGAATTCCAATGATTTGGCCTTCCTCTGACCATTGTCCCAGGAGAAATCCTTGGACACTGCTTCTCTCAGTTAAAACAAAGCTTTGCACTCTCTTCTTAGGGGCGTCCTGAATTAACACCCACAGCAATAGCTGCAGGAAAACTGCTGGCTCAGCGTCTTTTTGGCCAATCTTCAGAATTGATGGACTATGACAATGTGAGTTATCATTTCTTTTTTCAATAATAAAACCCAAATCTTATGCCTTTTTTTTTTTCCTTAACAATTTTTAAAGGAATTGCATTTTGTCATCTGGAATCCAGCTTTGACAACAGCCAAAGCAGATGTGTGCAACAGAGCTACACTTCTCAGTCATACAAAAGTCTCCCCTGTATCTGCCATGCAGCTGCTTTCCTATGGTTCAACAGTACCACTTTCTGTTTCCTCGCAAGCAGGTACCTACTACGGTTTTCACTCCCTTGGAATATGGTTGTGTTGGATTGTCGGAAGAAGCAGCCAGGCAATGTTATGGATCAGATAATATTGAGGTATGAAAACATTTTTTATTTTATAGTTGGTGTCAGAGTTGCACTATGAAAAGATAGAATTTTCACTGTTGTATCAGGCAAAATTTGTGGTCCCCAAAATTACTATGCTTGCAGTTAGGGAGTTGGTGTCTTCAGAAAAGCTTAGGACTTTTAAAAGTATTGCAGGAGGTCACAATGGAAACTGTTACCTAGTGGGCTTAAAATTATCGATAAGGTGTGACACCTTTAATCTAGCTGCCATTTTAGTAAGTTATACTGTGCAGCATTGTTAAATAACGGTTATGTTCATTTTAATTGTCAGAATTTCTGGTCAGGTACTTTAGTCTAAATTTTTGGAATGTCACGAGAAATATTCACACAAGCTGCTAAATGTCTTTGTGGCTAAAAAGTCTTGACATAATATACCTGGGCATTGCATATTCATGAAGAAATCTGTTACGGCATATATTTACACCCAGTCCTCTGAAATAAGGAATGAGATTAAGGTACTCAGGATGTAGACATTCACAATCAAAAATTGACAAAATTCAAACAAGTCACTCTTGAAAAGATATGTTGTGTTACCTTTATTCACTCATCAAAAAGACTGTCATGATATGACTCGGTAAGCTATTGAAATAAAAAGTGCAATACTTTACTTCATGACTAATCAGTTATTAATTTTGTCTTTCATGATTCTGATATATAGTTTATACTTCAGAAATCTGTTCCAGAACGCTTATCTGGGTTTTGCCATCTAGAATGATATAAATTACTGTAAAGCAGTTGATCTTACCTGATTAAGAGACAATTGATGTGTGTGTGTCCTAAGATGATGATGTTATGTATGTATGTATTGGAGAGCAAGTTCAGCTGATGGATTTAGCTTGGAGCCCCAGGCAAAATTGTTAATGAAAAAATAAGCATTTATTATTCAGAATACAAAAATTACAGTTTGGGTTGTCTTGTATACATTATTTTAGATATGGAAAACTTCTTGGATTTCATTATTTTCAGTAAACAAGTTATTAAACTTCTGGGAGAAGCTTAAAGGAGCAAAACTAACATTTTTAATTTGAGGCACTGCTTATTTGTGATTTCTTTCAGTTTTGTTTTCAGTCTAATAGTTCTCTAAGAAAGGTTTGTTAAACTCTTACTGCGCTTTCCATATTTTTCTTTAAAATAATGAACAAGTTATAAATAAATCAGGTTTTTTTTATACAACATTATAAATAAGTAGTAATAGTCGTCATTATTCAACAGGAAGTTTTGACATAATAGTACTCTCTAACACAAAATGTTATTGTTTTCTCTGCCAGGTATACCATGCATATTATAAACCTTTAGAGTTTACAGTGGCTGAAAGAGATGCAACTCAATGCTATATGAAAGTGAGTGTTGCGAGCTTTTTACTTGCTTTTAAAACAAGAGATATTTTACAACCAGCTTTAAGGAGGACTGTTTGGCAAAAAAAACCCTCTCAAGATGGATGAGGTATTTTCTTGGTGACAGCCTGTTTCGCTAGTGTAACTTCAAATGTTTAATATTCATTACATATCCTATTGCATCTTGAAATCGCTTTTCAGATATTAGCTTTTTTCAGAGTTGACATTCTGCTGATTGATACCATCTTTGAACTGCTCTTAAGTTAGAGATTAATCTCTGCTTCCCCTAGCAAAGTTCTTAACTGTAATATTTGAGTTGCCATCTCTTGGGGAAAGTATGCTACCTTCAAAAAAATTAAGCGTAAGGCTTACAAAACTAGAGTAACTGTTCAGTCTTACTCATGAAAACAAAAACCTCCTGGTTTAGACCAGTGTTGGGACTTGAAATGTGTTTTCTCCAAGAACGATCCATTTTTTTTCAGTGTTGAAAATGTTTTTGATGCACTTGCCCATAGTAGAGAATCTTAGATAAGGTGAAGTGTAGTATTGGTAGTGTGTGTGTGTGTATATATATATTTAGTTTTCTTTTTCTTTCTCTTCCCCTCAATATCAGGGAACAATCTTTTTTGAATAAATGTAGTAACTTCTGTAGGTCCATCACAAATTATTATGTTGCTATTGTTGTGTTAGATAAGGAATATCCATTGTCAATAGTTGCAACCAGTTCTTCTAACTGTATGTTGTCCCATCTGATTTGTGTAAGTGCCTTAGTAGCTTACCTTAACTGTCCCAAGTATCAGTGCAGCTAAGGTGATGCTATTTCTTTTTAGCTATTCCCTTTAAATTATGTAAATTAAATTAAATATTAGAGGGTGAAGTAGTAATAGCATAATAGTTGTTGGATGATATTTAATATAGTCCTTACTAAACTCACAAAACACATGAATAAACAATAAACTTGAGAGTTTCAAACTGTATTGCAAGAGGGTTTTTTCTTTAAAACTCATCAATATTTAAAGTAGCCTGTCAGAATTGCTGCTGTTCCTGGGATTCCTAATCAAAGAATGCAAGCCTTTACTGAATAGCAGAATCTATTAGATTAGCGATGATTTAATGCTCGATGGGAGGACACACGGAGAGACTGACTTTCTTTTCATAATTATAAAGTTGGTGTCCCTAAAGGAACTAAAAAGTTTTCATTAAGTTCCCTAATAAAAGTTAAGTGTGCAGTGACTCAGGCCCTCCCAGATACTTATTAACTCACCTTCATCTTTGGCTGCTTCTAAGGCTTGACTCTTTTAGGTTGTGTGGCTGATGTGGTAAATGTATCTCATTAAACATGCTGCTGTAAGTGTTTACTGGCTGAATCACAAAGGCAGAAAATATCCTGTAATTAGTAGTGGTCATCTTTGGAAATACAGCTGATTAGCTGCTTGAGAATAACTGCACAGGCATGGAGAATTGCTAAAGTGGCCATTCAGTGTCAAAATAACACTAGTCTGGTTACTACACTACAGAAGGTATTTTGAGGATTTCATACAAATGACAAACAACAACATATTCAATTTACCACAAATTATCGTTGTCAGTGGCTCCCTGAAGTCTGAAAGAAATACACTAGTAAGTCTTCGATTCAGGAAAGTGCTTAAGGACAAGCGTAAGACCTATTGAAGTCAGTAAGACTTAAGCAAGTGTGTGAGTTCTTGGCACATGGGAATAAACAGCTGAACTAGGATCTCAAGGCACTTCAGTTTCTTTTAATTCAACTTCATGCCTTAAATGTTCTAAGAAAAGATCTCTATGTTATGTATTGTTTTCAGATGGTGTGCTTAGGAGAGAGGGAGCAACGAATACTTGGCCTTCATTTCATTGGACCAAATGCAGGCGAAGTTATTCAAGGATTTGCTCTTGGAATCAAGTAAGTACAAAAGAATGTCTCTAGCTTCTAAAGCTTGCTCTTTAAGTTATTGTAAGATTTTAAAAGATAGCTGCCTAGTTTTGGCAACACTATAAAGAATCCATGCTTTTTGTTACTTTTATGTAGTATTGCACATATTTTCAGTACAAATACTGCAGTTCTTCATTAAGATGTACTGGATTTAGTTACTGTAATAGTGGATATAGTTAAGGAACAACTGAGGAAAATATATTGTTGGCTTGATATAGCTAAAGCAAAAAATAAAATTGTGCATTAACTTACTAATGTTAGTTTTCTTAGAGTGTGGCTGCTTTTACATTCTATGCACAGGGTAGGAAATCACCAATATAGTTTCACAGGTCACTTCTTTAAAAGGATATTTGTACTTTGCATAAAAACCTTTCTTTACACCTGCCAATCATTTCCTTTCCTAATCTCATCTTTAAATGTGCACAGCCATTGCTTCTCAAAAGCTCAGCAAGGACTTGCATGAATTTTTGTATTTCTGAGGTATAAGCTAACCATAATATGATAAGGTAAGAAAGAAACCTCTGTAGGATGATGGGAGAGGGGAGGTACTTTTGTCTGGAGCTATCTGATAATTGCAATAACAAACTTACCCAAGTAGACAAACCTTTGTGATCTGACCTTGTTTAAGACTTGGTCCAATATTAATATAGAAGTCCCCTCTTTGAAGGAGTAAGGAATGATTGAGTCCTCTCTAGTTAAATGAAGAATTAAGTGCAGCACGCTTCATTTAAGTGTGCTACAATTATTTCGTATTTGTTTTTTTCATTTCCCTTCTTATTGCTGATTCACATCTTCAGAAATGTTGATTTGTATATTTACATTACTAAATTATAGTTTTTAACTCCTCTTTGAAGAAAGTAGGCTGGGACACAAGAAACCGCCCTCACTTGTGGTGTTAGTTCATTTTCCTAAATATCATCACCATCTTATTGCAGTTGTAGTCTTACAGTTGTGAGTGACTAGCATAAATGAAAAGCAGAAAGGATTAAGAAGTCAGGACCGCAAGTATCATGTGAGGAATATCTTGGAAATCACTGATTGCAGTGTACCCTCAGTACACGTTTTCAACATGTGTTTGTAGTCCATTAATTGCTAGTGGTATAGATTCTAGAACTACATTTTTTAGGATGTCATTGTTTTGAAGTGTTATCCAAAATAACCAGTGAAAAAGAAGCACGTGAAACTGGAGTGCTTTTCTGCCTTGCCTGAGGGAAATTAAAACTTTAGCCACAGTAAGAGGTTTTCACCAGATCAGATTCTTGTATTGGTTTCTATTGTATTTCAGAAATCCAGAGCTTTCAATGTGGAACACCCACTGTAAGAGCTGCTGTTCTCCTTTGTCAAATATTAGGTATTACTTCAGTCTCTGCAATGGGTGATTTTCCATCTTCCCTCCCCACTTAGTACTCCAGTAACACCTGTGCTTAGCAATGATTTTTTGCTTGTTGGTGCTTTTTTGGACGTTGGTGGTAACACCGGAAGACATCTATGGCTCTCTTCCCTGTATTTTTGTAGAGAGAGAGAACGTTATTCCATAGAAAGCTTGAAACAATTCTTAAATGTAGGGCCATTTTGGCTATTCTTACAGCATGACCTGCCAGGAATAGCAGCTTAAAGGAAAGTCATGAAGTCTAAGAATGTTATTAGATAAGTAAAGGAATTAAGCAAGTGGGATTTTAGCTCATGGGGGTTTTGGTGGGGTTTCTTTTTTTCCTGTTCTTTCAAATGAGAGATTTTTTCCTCATTGCTTATAACATTGATAATTTCAGTGTAAGCACCAGACTTTTCAGCAGCTGCTTACCAGCAGTCCTAATTAAGGTTTTCTTCCTCTGTGTGTATGTATATGTTTTTCCGTCTGGAGTCAGAGTTAGTGAAACACACATGTATGTAGAAGAAAAGCTGAAGGCTGCAGTTTTGTCATATGTTTTTGCCATAGGCTCAGTTATGACTTGGGGTAAATTGCTTAGTTCTTTCTGTCTTAACTCTTATAATGATTCTTCCCTATCTAACAGTGTTGTGAAGCTGGGCGTTTAAATGTTGTTGTGTAAGTGCCTGAGAAATAATAGACAGCATTGTTTGAAGAATAAATGCAACTCCTCTACCTGTTAAAATGGACAAGAGCAAAATTACTTTGATGTTTTAGGACATTCTAGCTGCATCAGGTGAATAGTGTTTGACTTTGTGGTCTTTGGTGTTCTTTTGGTTTTGTTTTGTTTATTGTAGATGTGGTGCTACGTATCCTCAACTAATGAAGACAATTGGCATTCACCCTACCTGCGCTGAAGAAATCACCAAGTTGCACATTACAAAGCGTTCTGGGTTAGATGCAACAGTCACAGGCTGCTGAGGTTAAATACCATCCCTGGAAAAAGGAAAAAAGGCACAAAATATATTTGTAAAGAAAAGGGGCACTTAGAGTTGAAACAGCTTTAATGGTTTGAGTTCCAGCAATCCTTCTTGTCCTCACTGTAGACAGCTTTTCACAGCCAGACAAAGAAATTGTCCTCACACCATCACAGTTCTAAAACCAATGCAGTCCTGCTGTAACAAATGTCTCTTTCAAAGTGCCTATAACTCTTCTCTTGCTGGAAGCTAGGGAATAATTGCAGTTTTATATATGTAGATATAACTGAAGCTAGTGACATCTGGGGCCATCCACAAATTAAACAGTTGTCATTTGAGTTTCTCTGTTGGCATGACTGCTAACACAAGTGTCTCACATAATGTTCGTAAAGATGCTAGGAATCGGACAGGGCCTCTCTTGGAATTTTGGTGACAATACTGTCTCCAAAGTACCTGGATAGCTCATTACTGATCCTAATCTTGAACACTGAGACTCTGTACTCACTAGTAGAAACAAGTTCCCAGAGTGCGAAACAATGGGTAAGTAGTCATCTTTGGGTTGTTCTTTAAAATGTAATATGTACAGGAATTTAACAGAAAATCACTTACCACTGAAGCTGTGCTGCTACTGGATGAATCCCAATGGGTGAATCCCAATGGATTAATCAGTGGCAGCCTGGTCATAACATTATCGTGATGGCTGTCAATGAATGAGCTCAGAGGTGCTGAAGAAAGAGTTGGATTGTGACTTCTCTGCCTACTCTTGAAATTTCTAATTCAGTCCAGTTCAAATTAAATTGACACATTTCACAAATTACTGCTTGAACACCATTTATTAAGCAATGCTGACAAGTAGAATCAAAACCAGTAATAATCCAACTCAAGCAGCATTTTCTGGTTTATAGAATGCAGAAATCTGGCTGACAGAGGGATATATTTTGTTGGTTTGTTTTTAAGATTTTCTCACTGATGACCTGGATACTACATCTGAATGGATTTAGGTCTGCCTTTAATAAAACATGTTGCTGAAGGGAACTATATTAAACAGTGATCTAGAAAAGAAATGGTCCTGCTCAGAACAACGATAGAAAATAATTATCTGCACACTTTTTTTTTAAATTTTTTTAGTATTGGCCAGAGTAAGAAAGCATTAATCTGTTGCAAATTTCTGCTTATTTTCCTACTATCCAGAAGGGGGAGATGCTGGCTAATTTGCAGCAATAAAGAATCAGAAAACTGATAATGAAGCTTCTTTTGCAGAACCCTGTTAAATAGGTAGCCTGACAAAGGCAAACCCAAACCAAACTGCACTGAATATCAATCCAAGTTGCAGTTGCCAGCGTTTTGATATGCATAGCCACATAATTTCTCGCACCCTTTGCAGCAGAATACTGCATGTAGGAAAAGAGAACAGCTTGAAGTGAAACAAAACGTATCCTTTTTGCAGTTAATTTATATCAGTGCTTTTGTGTGTGGAATTTGGTATTTTCATAGCTGTCCTCCTACTTGTTGCACAGTTTGGAAGGGTAGTCTGATGATAATGTGTATCTTTGCTGTTTTTCTTTGACTGCTATTTCACTGTTGCAACATGCAACATGGACAAATGGTTGGTTTATTTCAAGTGTGAAATCTTTTTTACCATAAGAATTGTACCTGTCAAAGAAACTATTAGACAAAAAGTGGTCAGACCTTCCTATGATGTAATAGCATTTATCACACTTTCATTGATACTGCAATACTAAATTTTTAAAGATTTGTTCTGCCTTGAACAACAACAACAAAAATCTTAAATGCTTTCTTTACAAAGTTTCCTGATTTTTGTCTGTGTTTCTGGTCCATAAAAGATGGAGTAATACAGTTTGATGGCAAGTGGCATTCATTATCAGATCTGTTGATGCCATTTTCATATATGAAGTTATCCATAAGCTTGTAGTTGAAAAGAAATACTTTGAGTGGAAGTGTAGTTGAAACGCTGTCTGAATATTGCAACTGCCTTTAGAAGAAATGATGAAAACTTTGTATCTGTATATAAATGTGCACATACCTGAACATTCAGACATTCCTGTTTCCTTTAATAAAGGTCTTATGAGTATGATACAGCTCAAAACCATACTAGATTTTCCCAGCTGTTTAAAAAAAAAAAAAAAACATAAAGAATTAGGGTGGATTTTTTTTTAATTTAATATTTCAAAACATTGGAATACTGAGCATCTCAGTCTCCAGAGATTTTGCTGTGGGAAACATCCCACCTCTGACTAAACTGTAATGTGCATGCATGCAAGGTTTTTTTTTCCCCTAGTGGTTACCTATTTTTACTTTTTTTACCCAGAAATGAAAATGTTGTTCAGCCATGTGAAAGTTGCTTCTCTTCTCTGTCCTACCAATGCATCCAGCAGACTGAGTTGCCTGCCCCTACAGAAAAATCAATGGAAAGATGAGTTAATTTCATTCATTATAAAGTTCAAAATAAAGATTTGGGACAACAAGTAAAGAGATCTCAAGGAAATGTGTCCTTAGTGTATATGAGGTGTGAAACTAAGGCATGTCACCATTCTCAGAAGTAATAGATCTCTCTTGGTTTTAGAATTGCTGAGTGGACTGCATGAAAATTGATCCTGTATCTTGAACAGCAGCCTAGTTCTGTTGCTCATGTAGTGGAAAATGCTGTTGCCCCTTGAAGTAAAACTAAACATATATTCACACCTACATAACCCTAAGGTCAGAATCAACAGCAAAACAGAATAATGACAGCTAACAGTGATTGTGCTTTTTTTTTCCTGAAGGAATCACCAGGGATGGTCCTTAAGAATTGTTTTTAAAAGCCTGACTAATGTCAATTGAAATTACTTATATACGCTGCAAATTACTGATTATATGTGAACATGTAAAAATAAAAAAAAAAAATGTAGTCAGGCTTTTTCTCAGGATGCCAGCTGATGATGGCTTGTTTGTCAAACCACACCATGGTGCAAACAAGTCTGAGCATTGCTGGGTCCCTCATATGTATGATCGCAATATTTATTGTGTTGTGAATGAATGAATTAATAAAGAAAATTTTTTTCTAGTAAATGATTGTACTTGTTTAATTTTGTACATGACTTCTGCTTACATAAGATTTCTTTTTTGATCTTAATGCTGCTTCTTTTGGTTGAGGTATGTGTTAAGGAAATTAAGAAGTAGACATACTCAGACCTTTAAATAAGAAAATGTTGATACCTCTCTGTCTCTGATGTGTAAACTGAATAGCCATGGTGATTATTCCAGGCTGGAAGACCTTCTAAAATTTAAATTAAAAGAACCTCTAGACTTGGTAAATATAGTTTCAAATACTCTCCTGTTTATTCCAATTAATGAGGTCTAACAGGTATTTTCGCAGTCCATGTGTGTTGACATGCTTTCTGAAGACTCATCAAGAGTAAGCTCTCTTGAAATACAGTACAGCCGAGTATTACACAGTGCTAAACTATTCTACATTAGGTATTCACTTTGGGTTTTAAACTAGAACATGTAGTGGAAAAAATGCATTACAGCAAAGCCAATTAGTAGCTATGGGTACTGCTAGCAAAATATATTTAAAAACTGTGAGAACCTTATGTGTCAGAAAAGAAAGGGACTACATTGTCTGAATTTATCTCAATTTTCTTTTATTTCTTTAAATCCGCTTTGATGAGAAGTTCCCATTAAGTCAGGTGATGCCGAGCTTCTGAAACAGGCTAGTTTAGTATTACCTCAGTATATATCCTGGATTTGATGCTGAGAAGGAATATTTACTTGGTTGTATTTAAAGGCATTTTCACTTCTGCATTTTTAATCTGTTTTAATTTCCTGGAATATTTCATTGCAGGTTCTAACTAATTAAGATAGCTAGGAACAGTGGCTAAAAAAGGGAATAAGGTAAGCATAATTCTTCCTGTTTTTTCCTCCTTATTTTCATATACCACTTAATCCTGAAGCAAACAAGAATAACAGGCAAGCATATAGACAATAATCTTTATAAATTAGGAATTTAATATACTGCATTATTTATATTATACCTAATGATAGCTTGTTCTCAATACTAAGGTGTTGTATACAATTAAGTTTTGCTTTTTCACATTTATGCGTGCACTGTATGTTGTTATACCTACTGGAAAATGTTTCTACAGTTTAGATTATTCCAGACCAGGAGCTGGAAAAGATATTTCAGTACAGCAGATGATAGACATTTTTGTGCTAGCATGGTTATTCTGATAAAAACGTAGATACTGTGATGCAATGCATTTCTAACCAAAACAGTTGCACATTGTACAGACTTTTGAGTTTGAAGGCTTCCCTTCAGAGGCTCATGCTTATCCAACAAAGTAGGCAATTTTGTGCCCATATAAATTGCCATTTCTCTAAATCCCAGTGAAATCAATGTACTCAAAGTTAATGTTAGCCATTAATTTCAGTGGGATGCAAGTTTGTGTCTTAAGTGCTTTGTTAAAAGGGAATCAATATAAGCACATGCCAAAATGTCTTTCATTATTACAGTTGGGGAACAGACTGCAATTATGATTCAAAACATAAAAGGTACAATAGACATCTATGATTAGGCAATGAAATATGCCTTTAATAAGCATAGTGCAGACAGTTTGTTTTGCAATAAGTAAACTTGTATAAAATTCATTGACTTTTCATTCTTTCAGATCTGTGTGCTCTCTTTTAAGAGAGGTTTTTTAGTGTTATGCACAAAGTTTTCCTGATGTTCTTCCAGCGGAAAGGCTGGGTTAGCATGCATTTATTCTAGTGCCAAACTTCAATTTTACTGGGAAAAGAGAAAACAGCAGAGCAGACCTTGTTTTTTCCAGGGCAGCGTCCAACAGATATGGTGTAATTACTCTAACTGATTTTTTAAAAATGGAGTATTTCTGTCCACTACATGTCAAAGAGCTAATTATGTTTCCGTTGTGGTACTCAAAGTCAATATTGTCAGCTCTTCTTAGTTCTAATCCTCTACATTGATTTTTGATGGTCCAGGTGAAATATCCCCTTCAGCACCTTACTGCAATACTTGTCAATCATCTTGCCATGAAAAAACATGCGTATTACAAAGGCTTTGGCAACACTGCATCTGATTTCAGTCTTTTATCTTCTATGCACCTTAAGAAAACACCATTCCAACTACAGGCATTCTGTCTGGGACATGAATGGGATCCTATTTGCATGGGAAACAAAAGAAAATGATCTAATCTTTAATGGATATAATGGAACTCTGGCCATCATAGCATAAAGGCTTAGTACTAAACCACTGATCTAGGAAGAAAACAATTAGGATGGTGAACTGGTGCAGGAATTAAGCAGAATATCTCATGTGAATAAGTAAGAAAATGCGTATTTATTTATTCATCATGTAATTGTAAAATACCTCATTTCAAGTACTGTTGGAGTTAGGAGAGTGTCTTTTTTTGTAACCCCTAGACTTTATTTGCAAGGAGTGCTGTTTACTGAAGTCCATTTCTAAGCATGTTATTATGCATGCCGTTTTTTTTTTTGTTGTTTCTTATAGACAAGATCTAGCACATCTCAAATCTGCTGGTCCTATAATGGAAAATTAACATCATCCCCAAGAAGCTGGAATATAAACTAATAAGGCAGGTTTCCAGAATCTGATTGCATCAGTCAGAAAGATATAGTATGAAGAGAAAAGTGGATATTCCCTGGGGGGTAGTGTGAAATGGAGACCGGTCTTGTTTGAACAAGGTGCTTTGCATTGTTAGCTAGGTAGATGTATTGGGAGTTGCAGCCTGTCAGAACCAGCATCTCCAAGGAGGGGGTGCAGGGAAATTTTTTCCAGGTAAAAATCTCAGCAGTTTGTGGTAGAGTATGTCCAGTATACTAATACAATAATTAAAGGAAATCCTTTATACTCCATAAAACATGAAGTGTAAAGATACTCACCCTTTCTGCATCTCCTCCCCTGTTTTCCTTCAGATCATATGAAGACCAGAAAGACTGTTGGGGGTTTTCTGTCCTTCTTCCCTTTACTTTAAAGCAACATGGGAATCAGGCTTGTCCTTCCTTGTTTCAGGATAGAACCGAACAGCAAGATCCCTCTTCTTAAATCTTTCACAAGACTTCTTTTTCCCAAGGCTGTGTGAGGAGTTAAAATTAGCTAGGTGGTAACATAACTTAAAAAAAAATCTAAAAGAAAAGGGCTCTTAGATACCTGTTCAGTCTTTGTCTAGTAGAATATTATGTAACTCCAGGAAAATAAATAAATGTTCCCTTCTTTGCAGGCTCCCTGTGAGACAAGGCCCAAATATATTATTCCATTGCGTACTCCTAACAAAACAGTCAGAATTGAAAGCTTGTTTTATTTTTATCTCTTACTAATGTGTGAATGAACTGTGATGCGGCCACCAACATTCTGTTCACACTGTGTCAGAGCAACAGGTTATGCAGCAGCTTTTAGCTTTATGCAGGAGGTTGAGTTGTCATAGATGACGCCTTAGTTTGTAATGCAATTAGTGATGCACAGCAATATTTATTTAAACACCTTTGTTCAACAGGGACAAAAGATTGAGCTTTGGCATTTTTATTTAATCTTGATAATCTTCCTTTTTGTCCCTCTCAAAGGATCAAGAGGAAGTGCATTAATTTTCAACTTCACACGAAGGCAAGTTGTACAAACACAGCTGAAAACATCAGGAAACCCAGGCATTTTCCTTAGAGAAATTGAGTCAACTAATGTTCTGCTGGCAAGAGACTCCTGAATAACTGGGAAGATGTTGTTAGGCACAGTAGTTCGGGCAGCAGGGTGTTCATACTCTGAAAGCACTGTTCAGTTTGGCTAGCTTAGATGAATGGTTCCCATAATGTAGTAAGCAAAGATTATTAACCATATAACAGGAAGCAATTTAAAGAATACAGGCTGCTTTGGAGACTTAAGAAATGGCTCTCAGATTGTCAAAGGATTTGTTTTTCATTTTTGGGGTTTTTTTTGACTCCTTTAATTTACACCAGACTGGGATCTAATTAAATCGTGAGAGTGCTTTTGATTTTTGCCTCTTTAATTCTCATTGAATTTATTTCTTAGACATATTTCAAACACAAGAAAAGTAAGGAGAATTATCTTGACACTTCAGACTTTGTTTGCATTGATTTCTGGGCTTGTTCATTCTACATATATCCAGGATACCTTAAAGTTTCAGATCAGGACTTTGGTTCTTGTCCTTAATTAGGGATTTAAGTGTATTCTTCCTTACTCTTTGAATTTTTCTTGTTCCACTTTTTTGCGAGATGCTCATTCTATTTTACTTAGCTACTTTTAGCCCTAGTTGAGTGTTAATAAATTAATTCCCTTTGGATGGAGTAAGAGTCTCAATGTATTCTTAGGAGAGCATTTCAGGATTTTCTGCTTGCATCTTCCTTTAACTCCCTTGTACTTTCTAAATGTGGAAATGCCATAGCTCCAGAGGAGGCAGTTCTAAGTAAGTTCCATCCGTAGCTGTGGATGTCTCCATTGAAGAATAAGAGACCCACCATTTGTGAGTGTTTATAGCTGGACTTTCTAAAGGGCATCACCTTTCCTTAATGAAAAACGCATCAGATTCCCAAGCTGTGACAACAACGCCTAAGAGTTTCCATAGTGGTAAACTGGAACATCTGATGAAATCTGCTCATGAAATGCAAGGTCACCTTCTCTGTCACTGTGGTTACCGACAGCTCTAACATCTTGCATTTTTTTGTATCAAGTAGCAAATTCTCAAAGTGCAGAAATCTACCCTGGAGAGATGAGATTGTCTGTGTGTGGGTCTTAAACATCCTTGTGAGGCCACCTCATTGTCTTACACTCTAGCCCTGGAAGTCCTAATATTTCCAAGTTCACAAGTTGGAGGAACATTTGCTTTAAGCTATTGAGTTGATGCCTAAGAACAGCAGAAGGGAGTGTTCACTTAGACCTACATTATTGATTGAAACACTCTCCCTCACTGTACTTCAGTGAAGTGTAGCCAAGAACAACAAGATAAGAATTAATATAAGTGACAAGGGAGTTTCTCAGACTGTGCCGGTGCACATTAGCCTGGCTGAAGAGAAAAAGAAGCTGATACTTGAGTCTTTTGAGTTGCGAAGGGTCTGGTCAGTCCTCGAAGGGGAAGCACATGAATGGCCCAGTTGTCATCGCATTTTATTTTTCCTCCAACTTTGACTAATGGTGCATTTCCTCTGGCCTCCCACTGGCCGTCCGTGGCTGACTTGCTTTGTCACTCTTCACATCTAGTCACTGCCTTTACTGTCCACCCTGTTCCCATGGCAGGAACCCGGTGTCCTCTAAAAAAACGCACAGGCACAAAACATCTGTCATTCTTCCCACTCCTCTTTCAAGCGACCACTTCCCATATTGTGTGGCCTTGCAGGCTGAAAGCAGTCTGCCTCCCCCCTGCATGCCTGGAGTACATGCCAACTCTCTCCCTGCTTGATAAGGGACCTCCCGACATTCTGCCTGTAAAAATACTAATGGGCATCTCCTTGTTGATAACCAGCTCTGCCTTTTTATTGTGTTCATGGGGTGATAAGTTGTCTGGATCAACAAGGAATTGTCCCTTCTGCCACTTTGCAGCCAAAGTTATTAGGGTCAAATTAGGTATGAGTTGTGAAATTAATCATTACAATCACAAATAATTTGTAGTGTGCTATGGACAAAGGAAAAGAAGAAGATGGAGAAGAGAAGGGGAAATTATTGTAGCGCACAAAGAACCAAAGTGATCAGGAAGGAGGGAGGAGAGAATGGCTAGCAGTGTGGTATGGGATGTTGAGCTAGGCCTGTAGGCAGTGCTGGATTTGGTCTCCTGCACCTGTAGACTGTGAAATCATAGAACAAGGTAGTTCTTTAACATCATTTGAGAGTCGTAATTAATCCACATCTAAGGTGTCTTAGGGAGAGGTGTCTTACCTGACATTGTACCAGAAACAGTGCTTTTATGCACGTTAGTTGATGATATTCCTTGCATATCTCTAGATGTGGCCCCACCAGAAGCATGCTCATGGGCTCATTGTAATAGGTTGCTCGAGGAAAATCTGCAGCTATGGCCATTGATGCAGACCAAGCTGTGCCTAAACTGCGTCTGTCAAAGGGGCAACACTGTTAGTATAGTCAGATATACTTCTATCTATAAAAACTATTAAAAAAATCATACAAACACTTTTTTGTACATTTAGTAAAACACTGGGAGCAATTTTGTTTCTGTTTTTCAAGTACTAGCTTGTGGAAGATGCCATAATCTGAATCACTAATCTGAATTACATCCATTTAGTCTCTGCTGGAAATGAAGTTGAACAGATCTAAATTATAGATGGAATTTCTAAATTAAAAATCCAGTCCATCCTTCTGAGGCAGCGCTTGACAATACATGTATGATCTATGTCTAGGAACGATGTCCTATGAATCATGCTTTTTCCTACAGCATAGCTTAGACTTACTGCTTGGGGACACAGCTTCTTGAGTCAGTTGTTGCCAGGGCTGCACTCACATCAGTATTTGAGAGAGTTGATTAGAATAAAGCAATGTAGATAATCCTTCAGTTTATGTATATAAACAGTGTAACTGGCATGACCATGTTTTTTCAGAACCATTAACCAAGTTTGGGAGAAGGAAGATGGAACTCAGAGGTCAAACCTATGAAAGCAAAGCCCGTTTGACACACCAAGAGCTCTGTGTGAATTTGGTTCTAACTTCAGAAACTGGGGGAGTTGTGTGGGGCGGATGGCAAGGGAAGATAGTGCAACACCCACTAAGAAGCTTCCATTTTGTTTTCTGGGGTGAGAAGCCTGAATTTTGTGGCTAAAATATAAAGCTGAAGGTGTGCTGCATTTGCTTGGAAATGCTGCAAAGCTATCCTCATTTCCTGTAACTATTGCGAGGTTGGCCTTTTTCCATGGCTAAGCCCCAGTTCTTAGCTAGCCAGAATGAAGTGGTAGGAGAAATTCACTCTCTCTTTCATTTTACAGTGTATCTAGGAAGGCAAGAACCAAGACTTTGAACCATTAATTCCTAAGTCTGTGGCTTGATTTGCTGCAGTAGAAACTGTGTTTTAAGGGTTTTGTCTTCTCTTACCAAAGCTAATTGTTAATTGCATCTTCTTTTCTCTAGCCACTGCTACAAGGAATGACTGCCTTCTGTGCTGATGACAGATCTGCCCCTCTGTTATCAGACACTGCTCTTTTGCCATCTCAGTTTCATAACAATTGCCTCTGCCTCTTCAAGGAGGAGAATGATGGATGACAGAGTGATTCCCTTTGATTTACCCCCCCATATTCCCCCTTTCCCCACTCTGAATTCTTAAAATGAACCATGGCATTGCTGTCTGAACACCACACACAGACGATGCTTGAAAAAACATATTTGATGGCACTGCTATGCGTCACTTTTGTCAAATTGTCATGAAAGAGAGAATTGGTACAGGTGGCAGAGGCTGCCGGATGACCATCAGAGGGTACGTAGGGAATAAGTTTGACTGCCTCTGCCAAATTTCTACTGTTTACGCTAGTGATACTGCTTCCTTTTCTCTCACTACTGTCATATATGTCATTTTGCTACAGCTTGCATGCTGGCCTCCCTCCTGTGCTCAAGGAAGAAGCAGGTGTGGCACTCGTACTGTGCTGAGGTTCTGCTGGGCCCTAGGGGATGAATTTGCAGTGATGCAGTTATACTGGCACAAAACTCTGGAGATGATGTACCAGCACAAAGCAAAGTTTGTTGGGAAGCAGCTTGCTCTCAAAAGTGTCTACAAGCAGTACAGATGTCCTCATGGAGATGGGTTCCTAGGACTGGATCTCAGCTGTATTGGGAATCAGCTTTCTATTCACGTACTTCCCTGAAATATTCTCTAATAGTTGATTTGAACAGTCTTTAGCAGAGATCATATTTCTAGTTTGGGATTCCCTTTATACATCTTTCATTAATACAGGGATTCTCCGCAATCAGAGACCAGCACCACAGAACAGCTGGATCCATTTTGGCTTGACAAGGGGTATGGGCATTTTTTTGTATATATTTATGGCTCTTGTGAACATTCAGAATGCTTTTTATAAATATTAAAAATAATCAAGGGTTCTGGAAAGAATTCATAATGCATGGCCATCATCTGCAGGAGTTCTTCCATCTTCCTCTAGAATATGTATTACTAGCTGACACTGTGAACTAACTGGTCCAGTCTGGGAACTTCTAGCTACAGCTAGAGGAAAAGGGAGGCTGCGAAGGGAATTGCTATCTCTTGATCATCAGAGAGAGCAAATATAATATAGGCGGCAGCCTGGCTGCCCCTGGAGCAAGTCAGAAGCAAGAAGCTTGCAAGCAGGCACCTCAGAAAGCTCCCCAGAGTTTTTTGCTCTGCCTGCTGCACCCGTTGTGGTTACTTGGTAGGTTACTTGCCCTGCTTGTCTTGAGGTAGCTAGAGCTGACGCATATGTTTTCTATTTAGAGCTTGGAGGATGCCCAGGTCTGACTTGGCACGCTGTCTGCACTGGGCATCAGCAGTACAGATGTGGAAACCACAAACCCGATTAATATGAGCCTAGAGTAAAAACTCAAATAAGCTTATAAATAAAACCAGACTTGCAGATTATTTGTTTCCATATTAGTCTATAATAGACCCTACTCAATATGTTTGTTTTATTTGGTTTGGTGACCGACATAGGTATTTATATTTCCAATAAAAAATTAAATCAGAATACAACAGACAAAGTAAGCTTAAATTATTTGTGCAGAAGATGATTGCAACTGTCTGATGCAAGCATGTAATTCCTTACATGAAATGTTAGCCTGCTTTGAACAGAGATGTGACAAACTGCTCAGTATTTAATTTACCATTCCATCATAGCTCCAAATTCTACATTTAAATATTAAAATGGACTCCTAAATGCACTCCAATCCTCGACAAACAATACAGCGATATTGGATGGCTTGGTGGGTCTAACTCCTGGTGTAAGCACCATCTGTGTGATCTTGGGTGAGTCACTAAGTGGTCTCCATGTCTTAGCTTAAAGTGGTGACTGTCTTTTTTTCCTCCTGCCAGTCTCCTGCTGAGCTCTGGGCATGCTTGAGGACCTCCAGTTCTCCTTTCTAGTGCAACTTCAGCTGCTCCAGTGCAGATAATGAAACCGTCCAGAGAAGAGAGGTCCAAAGAACCATCTGAGAAGATGCTTCAACAATGCTGACAGATGTTTTACTCAGTGGAGAAGATGTTTCCCTGGGAACTGCTGGCCCTTTATCCAAGGTGAGATTGCCTTGATTTAGCTCCATTTAAGCACAGCTGTACCAGAAAAAAAATCTATGGTTTGGGAGCAGTAGGGCATCTGGTTTATTTTGCCTGTACTGTGACACTTAGGATGGGACACCTGCACAAAGCCTGACAAGTCTTTGAAGTGAGACTTGTACCAAGGCCTCATACACCTCTGTGGTAAGTAGTATGTATGATCAATTAGGCATACCTAGCTTTCTGACCATACCAAGGTGACGTAACTGGAATTGTGCTTTTCTCCCCTAGACCTCCTAAATAGACAATAGATGGGAAATAAGCATACTGCCTATTTAGAAGGTCTTTTTTGTGCTCGTGGGGCTCTAAGACAAATGAATAAACAAACAAGTGGTCTCTTCCCATCTTTGCCTTGCAAAAATATAAGGGAAAAAACTCTCACACCCTTTGTTAGGATGTCAATGCCAGAGGAAAGACACCAGCAGTTATTCCATTCAAATGTCCAGTTTTTCTTTCCAGTTGTTTCTCTGGGTTCCTTTTTTATTTTTTTCCCCTCTTCAGCTGGTTGAGCGATGGCCTGTTCTTATGAAACAAGTTTTCAGCTTCACAATGGTCCTGACTTCTCATTGTTTGAAAGGCAAGAGGGTCACTCAAAGTAAACTCTCTCATGCTAGATAGTGTTTTTCCACATGGAAACGTTGGAGGGCCACTCTGTGCTGTCAGCCCAGAAAAGCCAGAAGATGCCTTCAGACTCCCCAGGTGCCTCTGTGTTTGTTTTCTAATGTTATTGCACATACAATATCATTAATATTATGTCCAAAGCTTGTCTTTTTAAACAGAGTCAAGACATCTAACCTATTAGTCAGCCACAGGGAAAAAGGAAAGGATTAAGTCAACACTGTAAGGAATTAACCCTTTCCATTGTCCAGAGAAGAAATAAAAGATTATATGACATCCTTAAATTGCAAAAGGGACTTGATTGTTTTCTCTCACAAAGTAGTAGAAATAGTTCCTCTCACTTTGGCACTCAGACGTAAAACGCAACAGCCTGTGTCCTGCAGGAATCACAAAAGACTGGTGACTTAAAAGACATCATTCTTTTTCCCATGGTACATGTCATTGAAGGGCAGGAAATTTCTCTTTCACCCACCTTTTTCTTTTTTTGAATCTCCATTTCCCTGTGGGCTGCCTCAGGTACTGGGCTAGGCTTGGCATGCAGACACAATTAGAAATATAGGCGAGACTGCACGGACCAAAGTGTCCAAGTGCTGAGTGAGTGACCAATGGGCCGTAGCAAAATGCACAACCAAGTCAAAGAAAAATGGAAAATATTTCATAAAATTCATCTTTGCATCCCTTTTTCCTTTATTGATATACGGCCCCTTATTCACAGCTGCCCAGGCCCCAGCCCGCATGTAAATATGTCAGTGCACCAATGAGACGGAACACGGTCGCAGGAATCCCGGCGGCTGTTCCCAGATAAAACGCTGAGCTGGAGCCGAGGCGTTTATTGTAAATAAAGATCAAGGCAAAGCAGCAACATTTCTGTTTGACTCAAGCCTGCCAAGGTTGCTAGTCCAGCTCCTTTCACGACTACCATATGTCCACATGGATTTCCTCTTCCAGAAAGTGACATGTTACTCTTCTGACAGTTCTGTAGGCATTGCAAGGTCCTCAATCCTTTCCATGTGTTGCTTTACAATAACCTGGAAACACTGTTGGCAGATGGGGCAATGGGTGCATGTGTGGGCATGGAGGGGAGAGGTAGACTTCCAACTGTTCAGCTCTAATACTGCTATACCTTTACAGTAACTTTGTGGCCCGGGGACACATTAATGCTTTTTTTGGTTCTGCTCAGTAGAGGGCACTGGATCCTATAAATAAGAACTGATACAGTGAAGCACAAAGGGCCTGATAGCTTTAGCAGATGGACTAATCTTTTTTCCTCTGTATACTGGTGGTGTGGAAGAGAAGTCTGCGGCTCTGCTGCATGCCGATTGACCAAGAGACAACCATGGCATGTGTTAGCAGGTGATAAACTTGTATCTTTTACATATACTTTTTATTTTAATTAAAGTGGTAGCTACAAAATCAGTCATCTGGAAATTAGGTTGGATAAAGTACTAACCTTCTGGCATCCTTCTGAGCAGCAACACCAGCCAGCTGGCTCAAATGGGAGGAGATGCAAGCACCTACAAACCAGTGCCTGAACAGCTAGGCTGGGGTGGAAACTGGTTGAGCTGTGCAGGCTTGTTCCTGCAGTCCACAGGGGAATTGTAGGTGTGAGAGGAGTTAGCTGAATCGGGGAGTTTAGCCTTATTGTAGCCCTTGATCCAAAGTCCCCACGATTTCACTATACAGTTACCATTTTTTCCAATGAGTTCATCTTATTCTCAGCAATACCCACAAACACTGCACTGTCAATCTGCTCTACTCTCCCTCTTTCGTCACTGAGTTCCGTTTGCTGTGTGCGGGGGTTTGCATTGTCCTCACTCACGGCTCAGATGAGCTGTGAGCCAAAGGGACTAACAAAAAAACATTAGGAATGTAGCTTTTTCAGTTGATTTTTGTTTTTTTTACGTTTAGATGGATCTTGTGCATGTATGTTGTAACATAATTCTTTTAATAATAAAAGTTTTAATGCCAATAAAGAACATATATTTAAAAAAAAAACTTCCTAAGCCTTCATCTGGCACTAGTCTAATATGTTGAAGATTTGGCACAGTTTACTTACAGAATTCAAGAATAAGAGCTGAAATTATTCAGTCTCCACACTGACAGATACTGACCTAAGTTCTTGAGCTGACCTAGGATGCTTCACTTTAGATGACAGCTCCAAATGCAAGAAAATTTAATACTACCACAATATGTGCTTTAGCTCTGCTGAAGAAAAGTGCAAGGCGATGCTGTTTCCCAAAAAGCAGCTAGTTAGTTATTGAGGGTTTTATAATTCTATAGCAACACATCTCACCACACCCTAGCAATTGCCAGACCCAAACCAGAGGTTAAATGTGCTGGAAAATGTGGCAGTGGCTTCCAGCATTTGCTGATTCCTGAGCTTAGTGGGACTCAGGCATGCCTGCCTTGCGTGACTTACGCGGGCATGACTTACCTTGCAAGGTAAGTCTCAGAGCTGGGAGAGAGGAGCAGCTTTTCTTTCTCTCACAAGTCAGAGCTCCTGCCTTTGCCTTGGCAGTGCAACTGGTGGGTCAAGAGCTGTCCGTGTGCCACAGGTGGCTTGGCCCTTGGCCTGTACTGATGTGCTGCTGTTCCCATTCACATCAGATAGAAGCCATCATTGCTAAGGGTTGTGGGTTTGGTTTTTTTTTTATTAAATAGGTCAGCAGGCCCTAACAGTTGGCAGCCATCTCCAATCCAGGAGCTGTGTGATGAAAGGCCATATTATGGCAGGCTCCAGTGTATCTTTTTATCTGTCCTACTTGGTACAGCATGTTCCAGGTGGAGACTGGCAGGATGCTAGTGTTAAACCCTGCCCTACTGCCGTTCCCTAGTGACAACAGCAGTATCCTGGCTCCTTCTCCCGTGTTGGGATCCCAGCTCCCTTTGACTGCCCTGGAAGCTACTGCTCCCATCACAGTTCTTTGACACGTGGAGACTTCCTGACTTGGGCATGTTATTCTGGGAAGGGAAGCCCTTTTAACTCCTTTGCAAACAGGTGGATTCTTGCAGTGGTCCCTATAGCATTATTTAGCATTAGGCTAAACCAGGTCTGCATTTTGTAATCAGCTTCACCTTCCACTGCAGAAGCCTGATACTGTACCTTCATTTCTGGTACTGTAAATCATTATTGCTTAACACAACTTGGTAGAGAAGTAGGTAGATGATAAACTTGGCCGTAAGTTGGTTCAGTAGCAATTTCCTGTAGCAGTTTCAAAGTGTGATTTTTAAATTTTTTTTTTTTAACATTTCCTTGACAGGTTAATGGGGTACGTGGACAGGAGGCTTCTGCTTTATCCCCTGGAGCCCTGACAATTTGAGATGTTGCCTGGCTCAGCTCCTAGATGCGAGAGGAAGGAATAACTTGCACTTCTCCTGAGTGATTTCCTGATGCTCACTGGTGGAGAGCAGACATGATTCACTCCAGAAAGTACTGCTCCCAGCTATCTGATCTGCCAAGCACCTGAGTGCTCCCAGGTATCTGATCTGCCAAGCAGGGTTAGTAGCATCAGCTCCTGTAAGATTTCCCTCTCCTGAGGAGAGGCTGGTGTCAGCCCCAGCTAACTCTCAGAGGCCTGACATCAAACTGTGTAGAATTTCGTTAGAAGCTGACTGAAAACGTGGTGCTGTTATTATCTGACACTGGCTGAAACAAAAGCCAAATGTTGATGAATGTCTGATCCTAAAAGTAAACAATTTGACTTTTTTTTTTTCTTTGCGAGTCAGAGGCCCTCTAGGGTTTTATCTGATTTTGGCAATCTCCTGCACATTTTGGGGCCTGGAGCATGGTTTTAATTGTTACATCATAAAAGTTGCCAAATAATGTTGAATGCTCCTTAAAAACTCTCTCAATTTTATGGAACTTCTCAACGGCTTGACTAATACAATAATTACTGGAACTCGGCTATGTTGCCTAGTGGCAAATGGAATTTTTTCATAATGATCCCGTCTGTCATTAATAGCAGGATTTGTTCTTTCTCTCAGCGGGAGAGAGGCCAGAAAGCCAAGGTATCTGTCTTTTTTAATGACAGCCAACAGCAAACGGATAAAATAATCAATTATATCTACAGATAGGTAGATAAAGTATAATTTATCATGTCAAAAACAAAAATGTTTTTAATTGGGCTGTTAATCATTTTGTAATTTTAACTAAAGAGATAGGGGCTCTACTTTGTGCTCAGACATCACTAATATTTCATACAACATTAGCTGATCTTACAGCTTTAATAATAGTGTTTACTACTAACTGCCAAAATATAAAATGTGATTTCTGCTCTCATTAGCTGAAGCCTTTGCAGTTATAAAGGGATGCCCTTCCCTTTTATTTTTCTCTTCTAGAAAGATCGGGGGGGGGGCTCACCTGACTAATCAGCTGTAACAGTTTCTAGAATATGCTGACCTTTCTGTTTTATTAGGAGTACCCATACTAGTTACCAACAAACACGTTATTGAAATGATCATTTTAATTAATTTTTTTTTACAGCAAAGCATATAAGCAGATCAGTATAACACAGCAAAGATTGGAAGTTGGGAGTTTTGATTTCTAGCCACACCTGTGTTGTCCTGCGGGAAGCTGGGCAGATCATTTAATCCCTCCTAACTTGTTCTCCCTGTCTGTAATGTAGGTATTAGATAGCTGCCTCATCAGGCAGCTGTGGGGTATGTAAGTGTTGTAAGATTCCTGAAAACTTGTAATAAAGATGGCAAACATCTGGATGGATGGCTGCAATAGCAGCCTTTCTGACAGCTAGCTCTTTGAGGAAGGAAATGGGAAGTTTATGGCTAGACCTAACTTTATTTTATAACTGAAAATGTCCTTACGATGCTGCCTGATTTTAGGATCAGTGAGGAATCGTCTAGCAGAAAAAATCTCACAGGACTGGGGTACTTTAGCTGCCTACTCTTTTGTTATTCCTCTCGATGTCATAAGCAGATGCTCTGTGTGGGACCAGATCTCTATTTTACCAACAAATCTACATTAAAAAAAATGCCAGCTGTGCTAGGAAAAGAAATGTTGTGACTCCTGAGCACCCCTTTGCCTCAAATACACTGGAATTACTTCCCTGCTTCAGAACCATTTTGCAGAGGCAAATTAAACTTCATTCCTCTTAACTTGGTTTTCCTCTGAAAAGCTCTACCCGCCTTGAATCAAGAGCCAGCCTCTAGAGTACCTGTTTGGGAGCAGAACAGGCACTTAATGTTGTTTGGCGAGGGCAGATTTTGCTTTCAGTGTTACAGTGGGTGTTTTTGGCTATGGGTTTAATTTTACGTCCATAGCATCTCCCAGTGATGCATGTAACACAGAGAGGGGCAGGACTTCCCTTCCTGTAACTGGATCTTCCCTGGGAGTGGGGGAAATTTAGTGGATTGAGTGGGGTTTTTACAGGTCTAATGGCAGGATTGAGGCTGTATTCATACTGAGAAACAGGGAGGAGAGGCTCTGGGGCTGGCTTGCCCAAGCATAAATAAATTGGAGGTGCACGAACATTCAAAAAATTCCCAGAGAGTCACGTTGCACAACTTAATGGGTCTGGTGCCTTCACCTGTGCCAATTTTATGTGACTCTTAACTCTGGTGTTAAATAAAAATGAGACTTGCTCTAATGACATCAACAGCCTGCGGTGAAGAAAATATGCTGCTACTTTGATACAGATCCCCTTTTAAGGAGGACACAGTAGACAGCTAAGGCTCTTTTTCCCATCTGTTAGGTGAATGTTACAATTCCTTGCTCGGAAGCATGCTCTCAACAACACTCCTCCGCTTTCAGCGTTACAGTAGATGATTTTTAATATGAATATGGTCATCTGCCACCCCTAGTTTTGCCACCTTGATTTTACTCTCTCCATTACATGAAAGGATAGAAATGGGGACATGCGTTGCCTGGGGGAAGGGAGCAAATAGCATGGGGAGGGCATTAAATAAACCAGCTGTTATGTGTGAAGTATCTGCTTTCTAATTGCTTCTGTTGGAATTCAGGGGAAAAAGGCACTGGCTACACTTAATTAATAAGGCAGGACTCACATAAACTCCAGCTGTGAGCACAGGACTGGTCTTTAAAGGATAAGCTCAAGAGGTGGGGCAGAGAGTTTGATTTCCTTGCACTAAATCCCATCACATGCTGCTGGTAGTGTGTGTGTCCACTTAAGCCTTTTGGTTGGTCTGTCTGAACCAGACATGAGGTATCTGTTGCTGTCCACGTGCCCCACCCCAAGAAAAATGATCTGTCCTCAGAAATCAAAGACGTGAGGCTATGTTTCAAGCTAGGGTGAAACCGCTGTGTTTTCACTCGAGTGGGGATGTTTGGATCAAAGGTTTTTGTTCAGACTTAACAAAAGCATGGGCTCTTGCAGCTGGAACCAGATATAGGTTTGCCCCTTGGTCTTCTTTTCTGCCTGGTTCCAGAGGGTTTGGATTTGGCACCCTGTCAGCATCTGTCTCTCATGTGGGCTCTGCCTCAAGATCTTTGCTGCAAGGGTAGCACTGGTGGGGTGACTGTGCAGCTGATGCCTCCAGACCATGTCCAAAGGCCATTTTCCAATGATCCCTTTGAGGACAACCATGTCCAGTTTCTTTCTCTTTTTTTGAGAAGGGCTCAAAAAGATAATCAGGAATTTCACTGAGTAATAGACAAAGCCCCTAAAACCCAAATGAAAATGTGAATGCCACAGTGTCTCCCCATTTGGTCCTGCTGCAGGTCGCACTGCAGTGGGATGCTCCCCACCACCAGTGCAAGGTCTTCACAGTCGGAGCACAGCAGTACTGGGGGCTGTGCTGAGACCAAGGGCTTGTTCTACTTCCCATGGGATGGCACCTCTGGATTTCAAAGCTTGTTGTTTGTTACACTAGGAAACAGTGGAATCAGAAAAAAAAAAAAAAAAGTGGAGGTGATGTTCCCATGTAGTTAGGAGCCTGTTTTCCCCTCTGGCTGCAGAGGGAAGTGAGCTTCCTGCTTAAGGTGAGGTGTCATTTGCTGGATGGAAACCTTTGTGTCCTGGCTGGCCTGCTCCTTTGGGTGCCATGGCTTGTGGCAGGTCTCTTACAGTGTGATTGCCCTCTCTCCCAGGCCCCCTCCTTTCCTAGCCCATGCTCCTACCTTGCATCAGTCCTGATGCTCCTCAAATGAGTGCTAGGGTCAGCATGAGGGAGGGGACATGGCCATGTGGCTGTGAATGGCTTGGGAAAGGAGGAGCGCTCATTTTGGCACAGAGGGCCCAGCTGTTTGTTCTCACCACACCCTTCCTCCCCAAGCTGGAGCTGAGCAAGTCTCCCTTTGACGTTATCATGCCCCTTTCCCTCCCCTTTCTACTTGGGATCACCCACCGCCTTCCATGAGCACTGAAAATGCGAAAACCCTTCAGATTTCTGGTCAGAGCCGTTTGTTATTTTGAAGGGTAAAATAATCCATGGTTCAAGCATACAGGAGGATTTTGGTGTTTCATTGCTCATGATGTCAGTGACAGCTAAGCTTGATGTGGGACTAAACACATAGATACATCAGTAGCCCCAGTCCTTTGAGGTAGCTGTGTGGAACGGCACTTCCCACCCAGAGAGAAAAAACAATTCTCAGGGGTTACAGCACGTTTTCAAGTAAGAAAGTTGGGGCTTCACTTTGCAAAGCTCTATAAACAGCAGCTCTTTGTCTCCTCCATGTCTCTTCACCCTGAACGTGTTGCTGTTTTCAAAGGTTGGTTTCAAAGTGCTGATTCACAGCCACCAGCCGTATTGTTTTATCTGAGGGAGATTAGGGCTGAGAATGTTGTGGTTTTGTAGTGAAAAGGCTGCGCTGGAAATAGCATATTTGACATGAGACTATTATTTATGCTCAAATAACCATTTCATTTAAAGATGAGGTAGTCTTTTTTTTTTTCCCCCCACAGAGTCTAGATCAATCATGTATAAAGACAAACTCCCACTCAGCCTCCCTTGGCCCCTAATACTTTAATTTCATTCTTCTTCTGCTCATTATTTTATGATTTTGTCCTTGACTGGAACATTTCTCTCTTGTTCTTCCTTCCATGCACTATTAAGGAGGGAAAGAACTTACATTTGAAGCTCAAGCCCTGTGTAGGTCTTAAGCTATAAATAATGTTTTATACAGATTCTAAGATTATTAAATCCTTCTAGTTAGCCTCCCTCTTGCTTTTACAACTCACCTGATTAGAGGGGATATGTTCTTTGGAAACTTTTCTTAACTATTTCTGTTTTGCTTTTGCAAGCAGACATGAGAAGATGGGATCTGGCTGTATGCGTTGCTGATCTGAAGACTTGCCATAGGAATGCAAAAGAGTTTGCTGACAAGAGAACTGATTGCTGGCATGGAAAAGAACTCCAGAGAAGCCCTGTAATTCTGAGATGCAGTCAACTTTCTACATACAGGCAAGTCTACAAGTGAAATTGAAATCTGCCTACCTGGGGAGAGAAATGCATTCAAAATACACTTTTCTGGAGAGGGCTGACAGGCACATAATGAGTGAAGGGAATGTTTTGGTATGAGAAGACAGTTATCCTACAGCCATCAGATAGTAACTGATTTTGGACAGCTGTAGGAACTAACCTGTTGGGCTCTGTGCATTGTCTCCCCATAACTACATGTCTGTCTCCTTTTGATGGCAGGGCCAGGCATCACAGAGCCGGGCATCCGAAACTCAGCTTTCCCCTACAAATGCAGCCAAACCAGCTGCTGCAGTTTGCAGAGATCCTGAGACTGTAATGCTGAGCTTCAGTCTGCTTGATGCAATCTGCACACCTCAGACAGCACCTGAGGGGTATGGCCAGTTAGTCAGGCCTGGCCAGTATTACAAACTATGGAGCTGAGCGCATAGAGGAAAAATAGCCTTGCTAGTGAGAAGTGCTGAAAAGCCTCACAGTAGACAGCCTACACAACAAAACTATCTCCTCCAGTTAGTCCATGGTCATCAATGAGGCAAATGTCTCTGTGTCCTAAGCCAGACAGGGTGGTGTTTTAATAATAGGCATAAATCTATTGTGCTTTTCTCCACGTGACCTACCATATTCTGTCATGGCAATGCATACCCTAGAGAAAGAGTGGAATTTATGTGTACAATAAAACAATAGAGCTTCAGTGATATCATCTGTTTGACAAATTTTAATATACATTTGCTATAAAACACGCAGCAATTATCAGAATGTGATACCCAAATAAAAATCTGTGATCCATTTGCATGACAGATCTTCAATTTACTCACGTTCATGTGAGAGAGACACATAAAAATGATATCCATGCTTAAAATCACTTAGAAGCAGTCTGAAAGACCCCACAGTTGCAAGTGATACTGCAGTACTTAGCTAATACTCATGTTTCGATGGCTTTGCCTTCATGATTCTTCCAGTGGTTCCTTTATGTTTTCTGGTATTTTGCCAAACACCTGTGAATCAGTGCACAACAAATATTCCTGCCATTTAATTTAGCCTTGCACAGAAAGGCTATATTAGGCCTGATGCAGACCTAATCCCAAACCTCTAAAGAGGTTTAAGGCACTCTGGTTTCACCTAATCCCGAAACCTAAACCAGAATCATTGAAAACCTCTATAACACCACAGGAATGGGCAAATAAAGGGTTTCCACTATGAAATTATTAAAAGGACATAGTGTATCTTTTGGATTTGAGACCTAAAGCTTTACCTAAGGAGCTTGGACTGTCCACAATAAAAGTGTTTATTTTGAAGATAGGAGGTTGAAAGGTTTATTTGACTAGAGGGCTGATTTCACCCCTCCTTCCCAAAAAAGAAGAGGGGTGATACACTAGAAGAGTGAAAAATGGGAAAGGGATGAACAAGGCAGGGGCGGCCCAGCAAAGCAGCCAAAGAAAACGAAGCCCAGGTTTCTGTTTAACCCTCAGTCGTGGCCCCCTGTGAGAAGGAGCATGAACACAGCCCCTGGTGCACAACTGGGCTGCTGGTCCTGAAGCTCTTTGCAGCAAACACCCAAGGAAAGTTATTGGTGGTATAATAAATACATTGCTGCTATTCAAAATGGAAAATCTGCTCTTTTGAGATCTCACTGATGGGAGATAACGTGTAAAAACATGCACTGTAATGGAACTCTCAATTACAAATTGCATCCAACTGTAATAAATTTGATCTTGCATTAATTCATGTTAAATTAATTGGATTCTGTCATTCCTGAATTCTGGTAACCATCTTATCTTGCCATATAACTCATTATCTTTGTGTTGTGAAAGGGGTATTTCATTTTCAAGGCGACTGTAGGGAATATTAATTGTACCCTATTCTAATAAGCACTTAGCTCCTAACAAAGACTGAAAGTATACTGCACGTGTGGTTTCATTATGCATAGCGTTTTATAGCAATGATCTGCTGCTCTGAATCTCTTAATTCAAATCATTTCAGCAAAACATGTAGGGAAATACAGGGCTATATTTGTGCATTATACAATACTGAAGGTATTTATCTGTGCTTAGAACATACCTAATAATAAGAGGCATAGCCTCCTCAGTGTACTGCGTTTTCATAACCACTAAATGCTGTTCTAGAGCCCTTAGAGCAAGGATTTAGTAGTGTTCCTACTGATGAGAGATTTGATATAATTTGCGTAGAAAAGCAAGCCCCAAATTTACCTTTATGAACTCACAAGAATCTCCACGCCTTTGTTTGCATCCACAGAAGTGGAACAGAAGAGCATTTATTTAACAGCACTGTTGTACTCTAGGTGTAATTTAGCTCTGAAAGACTCTTTGGCTCCATAGGCAAAAATGGCAGAAAACCTGAAACGCATTAGTTTTATGAGGTACCGATCTTTCTAGCTGGAACGATGGCAGTATTGCCTTCTGAGAAGCTATATAAATGAGGCAACTTTTCTCTCCTAGACAGGTGTCACGAGCAAATGATGGTTTATTTCCTTTCCTTGAGCAAGTCTTGGTCTAGCTGGAGAGCAGCAGGGGGCTCTTAAGGGGGAAGGCTATGCCTTTCCACAGTGCTGTCACGCGTACATGCCTGCAATGAGCTTGCCATCACCTGTCTGAGGAGGGTGGATGGGTATGTTGGCAGGATATGTTCCAATCCCACACAGCAGCATTTTTGTTCTAGTAGCAACAATACATACTGGGTTATTTCACTGTTGTCCCATTTAGTCCAATTATGACACCTAACCATTAACTTTCATTTGGAACCATTTCAGGAGGCAACTTTCTTCTCTAAAGAAGCTCTCCTGCAAGACAGCATCTGGAAAACTAATCGTGGCTATGTTGCACTGAAAGACTTGGGTCTGTTTATCCCAGAACAAATCCAGATTGACAGCAGTTGCCAGAAGAGGCAAATAACTTCAGAAACACGATAACCCCATGCTCAGCAGAGCTCCTGGCACAGGAATGCTGTGCAAGCAGAGTGGAAGAGAGCCTATGACACTGTGTAGCGAACACCCCACTGCTCAGACTTCATGATGAGAGCTGTGGTGACTCACGTAAGTCACAAGCTGGCTAGATGCGTGCTCGATGGCATTAACAACCTGACACCCGCGCCCCAGCCAAGGCCTTCTCAGCTGGCTCCAGCACTGCTCCTCGGTGCCGCAGCTCTCTGCTCCCTCACATCTTCTCCTTCGCACCTCCTGGTGTTCGTGCCCGCCTCT
>VZSZ01005262.1:10071-67249 GCA_013398815.1 Ibidorhyncha struthersii | reverse complement strand
CGGCGCGGAGCCCCTTACCGCCCTGCGACCCGCACAGCGGGGCTGCCTCCCGCCGCCCGGGGGTGCCGCTGCCGGCGCCACGGACCTCCCTTACCGGCCAGACGCCGCCGGTGCACCACCGTGGCCCGCCGGGCGAGGACCGCGCATGCGCGCCTCCCCGTGACGTCATGAGCGGCCCGCCAGCATGACGCTGGCGCTCGGCGCTCCTCTGTGTCTGCCTGGTGCCCGGGAGGCAGCCTTAGGTACCGCGGAGGATCGCCGAATCATCGCTGTTCACGCTTCCTCTCCTGCTCGGGCGGAGCGGCGCTCGGTGAGAGACGCCGGGGGGGAAAGAGCGGGGAGGGGGACGGCCCCGCACCCCGCCGCCACCGGGGGCTCCCGGCTCGGCCGCTGGGGAGGCGGGGCGCGCGCCTGTTACAGGCGCTGCGGGCGGGTAGTCTGCGCCTGCGCGAGAGCGTCGCCACGGCAACAGCGGAGCGACCGTTATCCGCCTCGCGCCTCCCCTCAGGGGCGGCAGCGGGCGGGGCCGGAGAGGTGCGTGAGGGAGAGGTGGCGTCTGTGGCGGGAGAAAAGTGGTGTTCTGAGGGGAGTTCGCGCCCGCTGGGCTGCAGTTCAGCCGCCCCGGCGCGGTTTGCCTGGGGAGTCTCCGTGCAAGGCCTCTGAGCAGCTGTAGCACTGGTGCCTTCTGCTTGTGTCGTGGTTTAACCCCGGCCGGCAACCAGGACCAGGTAGCCACTTGCTCACCCCCGCGGTGGGATGGGGAGAGGACCGGAAGGGTAAAAGTGAGGAGGCTCGTGGGTTGAGGTGAAGACAGTTTAACAGGTAGAACAAAAGCCGCGTGCACAAGCAAAGCAGAGCAGAGCAAAGCAAAGCAAAGCAAGGAATTCATTCCCTGCTCCCCGTCAGCAGGCAGGGGTTCAGCCATCCCCGGAAAAGCAGGGCTCCATCACGCATAACGGTGACTTGAGAAGACAGATGCCATCACTCCAAATGTCCCCTCCTTCCTTCTTCTTCCCCTAGCTTTATATACTGAGCTTGATGTCATATGGTATGGAATATCCCTTTGGTCAGTTGGGATCAGCTGTGCTGGCTGTGTTCCCTCCCAGCAACTTGTGCCCCCCCAGCCTGCTTGCTGGTGCGGGGGTGAGGAGCAGAATGGCCTTGACTGCTTAACAACAACCAAAACCACCAGTGCTCTACCAACAGTATTGCCATCCCAAACCCAAGACACAGCACTACACCAGCTGCTAGTAAGTCAACTCCATCCCAGTCCAAACCACAACAGCTTTGAGTTCAGAATACACCTGATCAAATATTTAGTATCAGTGAGCTATAAATACCAAACCTAGTTGTAATGGAGCTTACAGTTCTAATGTATTGAATTTTACAACTCTTCCATAATAATCCCAGTGCTTTGCTTTTAGGACCAACAGAAATGAGTGGTTTTAGGGTGTTTAAAAGTAAGTTGTAGTGAACAAGCTTATGTAAACACTGCTCGGGCAGATCAAGGTGAGGCAGGGAACTGTGCCTACTGAACTTGGAACCCAGTTCTGTCCATGGAAAGCACAGCCTCAGGTGGGTTGGTGCTCTGTGCCTTCCCCCCACATCTCCAAAATTGTAATGGCAGTCCTCAGGAAGACTTACAGTGCTTTGATACCCTTCAGTTGAAAACATTTACAGAAGAAAAACATAGTATTGTTAATAATACATATGGTAATATGAAAAAATAATATTGAGCTCTGATCAACTTGGTCTGGTCTCACAGCTGAGAGTCAGAGATCAGACTGCAGACCTCCTGAAGTCCCTTTCATCCGGAGTGATTCTGTGACTGTATAATTAATACACTGTAATTTCATAAGGCAAACTTCTATTCAGATACAGCCTACGGAAATCTACAAAACTAGCCTCATTTCAACAGATTGACTAGAGTCCTTAGGTTTTTGCTTTGATTAATATTAGAAAATAGAGAGAATCTTGCCTTAATGGATTTTTTACAGATTGTTTCATTGAAGTGGAAAGAAAAAGACCAACCCCGCTCATTTGTCCTCGCATAGTACATAGCCTGGATGTTCGGCTCCTCATTCACGGAGCGGCAGCGCTGGTGTTTCCAGTTTTCGGGTTTCCTTGCTTTTGCTCCCTCTACTGGCAGTCTGATTCTGCAGCGAAGTACTGCACAGTTAGCAAGTATGTGAGGTATATAGTCTACGTTACAGGTATTTCCATCACGGGCGCTTTGTTTGCTATGTAGCATTTTATAGACCTAGCTGGCACGTTGAATGTAGTCCTGCAGTGTTTGGGTGACATCTGCATACTGATTATCTGTCATTTGGATTCTTTTGTTGTATGTTTTTCTTCTCAATAGTACTGGAAACAATGAGGAAAATGCCTTATACAACTCCTTTATATACTGCTTTACAATAGAAAATAATCTAATATCCAGGTTCAATAGCTTCATTTTGAAATTAACAAGGTAAAAAATAGGCGTGGTGTGTGCTCTGAAACAACAGAGGACATGAGAGATGGAAATCTGTGTGTAACTTTTACTCTTTCACTGGGAACCGTTTTGAAGAGCACTTCTCCATGCTTTTAGCACGTTCTCTTTGCGACCTGCCATTCTTCCAAAGCTCCTTCCACCAACCCCCAATTTTAGTAGCATTTCTATTGGGCCTTTGGAGAGGGCTGCATGACAGGGAAGCATTTCATTAATAATTTGTCCTGTCTGCATAAGTTATGTGGAGTATAGAGGACATTTGATTTATTTTTAATGAAATTAGTACATTTTAAAAAACTACTGGAGTAACTGTTACTCCTAGTAACATTTTTATTGATTTACAGGTAAACTAATTTTTTCTTGTTGTAAAAATATCCTGTGATTGGGAAATTTAACTCTGTTCTGGCTCAGATGTGTCATTATCAGTTATAAAGATTCTGCAGATGGAAATTATGTTGATGCATGCACTGGAATAGATGCCATTTTTTACTATCAGATAAATAGTCTGGTTTTGGTTAATTGGTGTAAAGACTTATTTTTAAGCATTAGAATGATATTATTAGAATTGTAACATATTAGGGAGCAGATCTGTTGACTAAGTACTTTATACCTTTTCTGACCCTTTTGACCATTTTAGAATACTGTGAGTTCCTTTTTGCAAAGAAACACTTAACTACTGACCTGTATGTGTTCTTACATTCTAAAGAGACAATTCTTTTTGGCTCTCTACCATGTAGTACATCAGGCTATATTATGTTCTGTGTTTGCATATTTTTGATTTGAGTACTATTCCTTTGCAAGCTCAGCCATAACAACATATTATTTCATTGAAACAGTGAGAACTGTAAACCAGTCAGTTGTCGCTAATTAGCTTATATGGGAGATTTAATGCTGAAGATTCTGGTTTTTCAAAATTACATTCTATGAAGCGCTGTCTTCATTGGGGAAAATAGCTACTATGACTGCTCTTCTGTAATAAATTGTTCTGTTGTAGCTACATTGGATTATAGATGTGTCTGAGATTTCTGGGATTGTGAAGACAAACTTAGTAATGATTTAAAAAAAGGTTGAACTTTCCTATTTGGACACCTTTTCTGAGTTGTAATGCTGATATGGTACTTTTGTACAAACTTGAAATCTCAGCACAATGTTATATGTTTGTGTGTGTCTTTATAAAGAAAAAAGCTAAGTTTAGTAGTAGTAATAGTGTCTTGATCCCAAAAAATCTGTGTCGATAGATTTATGCTTTCTTTGTAAGAATGCAGTTTGAGTGCACTAGAGTATACTTGGTAGTACAAATGAAGGGTTTCAAATTAGTAATACTTGAAAACTACTTTAGCTACTGCGTTGGATTTTTTTCCAAATCATTGGTCTCTGTGGGGCAACAAAAGTCATCACAAAGCAATGAGAAAGAAATAAATCTACAAAAAAACCTGCACAATTTTTGCCCAAGCAAACCAGCTTCCCTTTGAGCTCTGTGCTGGCAAGATAAAAAAGTGAATTTTTTGCTGTTCATAAGCAATAAAATTAATTTCACAACTGTAATGAATGCACTTCTTATGGTACATTTTAATTATATGCAACTAATTAGGGCATAGCTTGTCATTTCAAAAATTGTTTCAATGGCATTTATGACTTGGTGTAAATGCTCATGTCATAGGATTATTTGAAAGAACTTTGAGAGCAGTCAGGTTTGCTGTGCTGAGAAGCATGACTCATTAAACAATAGGTGCTAGTTATCAAGAGTAGATTGCAGACCATATTTAGGCTACAAATATTAGAGTTAGCAGTTTTACTTAAAAAAGGAGGTATTACTGGATGTCATTTAAGAAGGCGTATATTAGCCTTGAAAGTTTCCAGACCAATAACTGGAGAATCCAGGCTATGTCATGATTCAGAAGTATTTAAAATATTAATTGGTCTCTTCTGCATCTCAAAAGTGAAAGTTATAGGGGAAACCACCTTTTCTATGAACAGATTTACCAATACAGGTCTTTAGAATTGTAACATCATACTGTAAGCAAGTTAGGAGTCTTAGGAGCAAAAAATCATTTAGTCAGCACATTTTCTCTTTCATGATTTATTTTTAAAGGTCAGAAGGTGACCGCTACACTAAAAAAATAGTAATTTGTACAGGAAAACCTTCCCAGATGAGATGCAACCCTGTCCTAAACCTCTGAGTTTGTAGCCTAAGTTTCCCAGAGCTGCTGGGTGACTGTTGGACATAAGGTAAAGCTGAGCAAGAACTATTNTTTTTTTTTTTTTTTTTTTTTTTAGTTATTCCATAATTTTTCAGTAGAAGCTAAATGTGTTTGATTTAGGGCAGGGAAGGATTCTGCTTTAAAACATACCAGATAGGAATCTTAGGACAGACTTTTCACACTCAGACAGCTGGAGCAGCTGTAGATTCCCTACTGAAATGAAAATGCTACAATTCAAGATTTAGAAAGGTAAAAAGTGTGACCAGAGCATTAAATAGAAGGGCCATATGATACCAAAATTAAGCTCTGTGTTTATTATAAAGAAAATCCTAGTTGTAGAAGGGAAAAAAATGAACTTGTTCCACCACTTTCTTTTTTCCTCAGGAGAAAACACAGAATATATCCTAGGTAATAAATCTGTTTTATGGCTCACATGAGAAAGGGTGGAGAAAGTCCCATTATTTTCTTCCCAGAAATTGAAATGCACATGAGCTAACATGGGAGACACTGGGATTTTCATCCAACAAATGCACAGCTGGCTTCTGCTTTTATTGTTTTTCTAAGCCTAATAATTTTTCATTTGATTAGCTGGTGGCTGACAAAACTATCACTTGCTCAGTGTTTTGTATATTTAGAAGAGTAGATGCGATGCAAAAAAGGTATTGTAATACATACCCAGAAGCATAGTTCAACTTGTTCAGTTGAAGATAAATTTCTGCTTGCCTCTCCTTAAAATGCAAGTTTCTATCTTCAGGATTTGAGTTTGAATATCAAAAAAAGTAACTTCTTGAGAACTAGAAACAGGAGAATTGGGTAAGCATTTGAGGATTTTTTTTTTTTAATTCACGTTGTAGAATTGCATGATGCTCTACACATATAAATAAATGGTCAGGAATCAGTTGGCAGTCTACAGTGCCAATTTTGCCATGAGAAAGTGGTGAGACTATTTGAGGGGAAAAAAGTCCTAGTTAGTGTTAGGAGGTGGGAGAGGTAGAGCTGCAAACAATATATATCAAGGATTGTAAGGGCACACAGGGTGAGCTGTGGAGAAGACCCATGGACACACTTAATGTGAGGAAAAAAAAAACCCAAACACAAACCTACCCAAAACAATGAGACAAAATGATAAAGTGAGCACAGACATAAATGCGAGAGAACAGGAGCCATCTAGGACTGAGGTTGCTCAGAGCTGTGTCTGTGCAGACCTCTGTAAAGCTGTGGATTCTCAATTTGAAATCAGGAGGGAGAATGGCATATTGCAAAACTCCTTCTTGTGCGTTCTGCAGAATAAAGAAAACATGTTCAGGAACCCTGTATCCTGGTCTATTTTGCTTTGACCGTTAATACGAGGGACAAAGCAGATTGGTTTCTTCTGTATTGACTCTCCTGGTATTTAAAGTGCTAAGCTATGCCAAAGCTTTCTATCTTTGTTGACCTGGACAAAGCAATGCTAATACCTTCGCTAAGTAAGCAGCAGAGGAAGAAGAATGCAGTTTTATCCCAGATTGGTAGGTCTGTGTTGTCCAAGGATTTAGTGTGTTTCTAATTGTTATTTTCAAAATTCCAAAATAACTTGACATGTTCTGGGAGCAGGAGAGTATGTGGGCTCTCTGCTTACACTTGAATATTCTGTGATGTCTTCTCTGGTTTTAATTCATAGTCATTTATAAATGGTAGGTGTTCAGAACCATGTAAGGAATTTTTAAGTGAAATGACCTTGAAGCTAGAGGGTCATTACAAAGCCAAACCTCTACCTAATTTGAGGTCTGGTTTATGTCCTTTTATACAGTGGCTGGTTGGGGAAAGAATGAGTTTGTAAAGATTAGTAGAATCTATACCTACATTCTGACCTAGCTCCATCACACTCACTAAAGAATTGTTGACACATTCAAGTTCTGTAACTAGGTTATGACTTTGTGAAATGCCATGAGCCTATGTATTTTCATGGATAAGGAAAATAACCTTAATGGAAAAATAGGAGACTACTGAAGTGGCAGTCGATCATCACGGGAGCTCTCTTTTGGTTGTTTCTCTCTCAGAGACTTTATGTCTGCTAGGGATCAGTATGCTTGGTATATGGGGCAGTTGCTTGGGATGTGGAAGTGTATGAGCCTGTATCAGTGATGGCTGGTTCCAGCTGGGTGTTGCACATTGCAAAGGCCCATGTAGCAGTCTCTCCAGAGCAAGTGTAATCAGTGCAGCCAGCGTCACTGTCTGCCTCCTTTTTCCTCAGTCTGCCTCATTAGAATTTGCATCTCTGGCCTACGTGTATTTAGCTATTTGCTCTGATAAATTTTCTCTTCTGTGGTAGACCTGTTTGATATTCTGAAGCTGTACTTTGAATTCTTTCACCTGCGTTAGACTCTTAGATTCTTTTGTCCTTGACGTAGGGGAAGATGCCACGTTGGTTCCCAGCTGGGTGAACATGGTACTGGAGGGGATTCATTCCTGGCACATAGCTGGGGACGCTGCTGGTTAGTAGAGGCCCTTGTGGCAGAAGTGGCTTGCCGTGGTGGCACACACTTTTTCCTGCAGCACAGCACTGTGGCCTTTCTTTTGGACTCTGATCCCTTGTCGCAGGTGCAGAGGGCTCTCCACCCAACTTGCAGTAGGTTGCAGAGAGGGAGACAGTCCATTGTGCTGTGCTGCATAAACAGGCAGTACACAGTCTTAACTGCAGAAAGGTCTCTAGCCTGGTATGGTTACACAGCATCTTTGCGTGAGATTTGCCAGGTCTGCTGTTGGTAACCTTACCTTATAAGGTAAGACCTTATCGAATAAGGCTGTCAAATTTGAGCGTGATTGGGAACATGTGAAACATTCAGGACTTCTTTAATTATTTTTTTTTTCTATTTGTGTGTTTAGGCCCTGCACCTTTCACTTCAACAATTGAGGGTGTTGGTTACTTCCTGCTGTGTTTGTGTAAGAAAAGCTTTTTAAAGTCAGTTTTTCCAGTTAGTGTATGAACTTCCTTCATTGCAGCTTAACACATCATTCTTCCCACTCCCTCCCAACCACTGAAGCTAATGGAAGACCTTCAGGTTTTTTTATTTATAATAAAAATGGAGCTGTGGGGTTGGGAATGGTCATTGTTCCTGCTTTGAAATGTGTTCTTCAGTAAGTTGTGTTTTGTTCTTGGTAAAGAAGTATAAGGAAGCAAAGAATAATCAGCCATATGTAGTTTGCAGGACATTTAGTTTGAACTGGACATTTCCAGCTCAGTTTTTGTTTGGCTGAAAATCTACCTAGAAAAACAGAAGTTTGTCAGAAATGTGAATGGAAGCGGGCTGCATTCTATATTTTTGACAAAAAAAGTCTTAATGTAATGCCAAATATGAAGAAATTCTCAATGTCATCCATCCCAACTCCTGCAAGGATCACAGCTGAGTGAAGACTGTCTAGGAGCTCCACATCCACCCATTATTTTGCCCTGTATAGATGAGTCTCACACACTGACAGCACTTAAGCCTTACACATTTGCAGCTGTGCTGGAGGTCTTTCGTTTAAGCAGCATTAGTTAGACCAAGGAGGAAGGAAGGTGGCATGGCCACTTCACCTTCATTGGCTGACAGAGGTATCCCTGTTCAGGACAGCATGCACCGCATCCTGCTTAAGGACAGTACAGCATCTGGTTTACCATGGCTTTACTCCTGTTTGCTGGGTGTTTCTATCACCATTTCTCCAGGACTGTTATTTAGCCCCAAAATACAATTAGTAATATTTAATATTGGTGTCTTTTTTCTCCCTTCTATGACAGATAGCTTATTGAGAATATCTACTGGGAATATCCTTTATTTCCTATGATTTGGATGATATTTCTCTAGAAAGGTTATGTTTTGGAACTAATTTTCCAACTAAAATTATTTTTTTCATATAATCTTACAAGGTTTTCCAACCCCAATGAATACAGCCCCAGCCCTTCAGTGGAGAGGCATGTGCAGATGTGGCCACTGTGGACTGAACTACCTCACGACTTCAGATCTTTAATATTTTTAGTTTCTGTATAAGCCTTTGTTTTTCCCAAATGACTAGTTTTAAGGTGACATGGTAACTCTAACCCAGTCAGTGCAGGAATTCACTCTTCTGTTTTCCCATATACTAGCTCCACTGTAAGTTTGCAGCAAAAAAAAAAAAAATTAATCTAAGGGACGCAGAGCTTAATTGCGACACTGGGCCTGAGAATCCTTTCACCTTAAATCTCATGTTTGCCATAGGACATCTAAGGTCCTGACAGGTCATTTTTTAGCTCCTTTTGTATTCTGTGATTACTCTGTGAAAATAACGTTTTAAAGGCACTTGTTTATTTTATTGCTCCACTGCTAAATAATTGAAATCAGCACTTAGCATTTAATTATAGTGATTTTATACCATAAATAGTGTATAGTCCCTGACAATCTAATTGGGCATTTTTATAATAACCCCCTATTTTTCAAAATAAGGGGAAAATCTCTGAAATTCGTGCCTTCGTGCTTGCGCCCATTAAATGTGGTTATCATTATCTAGTGACGATGTATATTCATCCTAACTAGGATTCTCTTCTCTTTCATGCTGATACTATCTCCATGCTAGATTTTTCCTGTCCCTAGTAGCACCTCGGGGCAGGAGTGGGAAGTAAATGTGTCCCATATGGCTGCTTTAGACAGCAGCTTTGGGTGTGGGGAGATGGGAGAGTCAATGGGGTCTTCGTGCCTGGTCCTTCCCTTGCTGTCATATAGTAGGGCAAGAAAAGGGCCACGGCTTTTTGTACTGTCAAGCTAGTTGGGAGTAACGTGGGAGTCCGTTGCATTCAGGATGGGGTGAAGTTATTTGTTCTCCTGTGTGAGAGGAAGGGAGCCAGGGAGGAACTGTGACTCTGAGTCACCCGTTCTTCCTGGAGCGCCTCTTGGGGTGGTGCCGCTACATGCAGCCCCATACAAGACTGAGCCTGAAGGCTTGAACTAGCTGATTGCGAATATTTTACAGAAGTCTTATTTTCTGGTAATTACTTTAATATGATTCAGTGTTTTCTCTTTTGTCTGATCTTGTTGATGAGCCTTCATGCCTGATCCTTCCCTCTCTGTCGTGGGAGCAGGGCAAGGGTTCCCATACCATCTGTACCATTCCTGCTGTGTTTTTGCCTCTTAGTTTCAGTGGCTGTGAGTAGGTGCATTTTGAAACATTGTTGCCATTTAATACAGTGGACCAAGAGTGTGTCCTTGCAGAAAAATGGCTGGTCCTGGACCTGTTCTTGTGAATCCTTTGAAACTACTAAGCTGATTCAGATAGTGGGGGTAGAGCAATTTGCAGAATTGGGGTCCAGGTACTGTTTGCCAGTTCACATTCCTAGTGGTTCCTGAAATTAGAGCTCCTGTGGAAACCTGGAACTTTGCTTCTGAGGCAAGTGTTGTGTACAGACTGAGTCCAAAGCACACAGCGTTCAACAAATATATATGAAGAATGGTTAGGATTTAGGTTCCAGTGGGTCACCAACAGTATTTACTAGAGACTAATAATAACGGTGAACAGACTCATTCCATTCCCAGATCTCTAGGGTTTTAAAAATCCAGCAGAACCAGCAAAATGCCTAAAGCCCAGCCACTGAAATACAGCCAAGTTTTGTAAAGATTACAATGGTAGCTTCAATTAAATATAAATTGTGCACTTTAAGTGTACAATTTATTTAAAAGGAGTTATTTTGCCAAACCATAAATGTACCAATAACCAAACCAAGAAATAACAGATTAAGAAATCTAAGTTTATAAGGTTTAGAAAAAACCTTTCAGATATTTTTAGTGCTTTTGTTTAACCATATGATTCATATGTAATCCTAGTTAGACCTAATTCGTACATACATATCTTTATAGCAGGCTGTACACTTCTCATAAGCAATTGACTGGTCTGTGTTATCACATTTGTTCAACACAGGTTGGGGGGTGTAGAGTACAACTCACTTGCATAATCTTTTGCATATAGTAGAAAAAAAATCTGTCTCACATTATACCTACAAGAAATACATGGGTGCTCATAATTCATATTATCCCATAAAATTTAGAAGAGCATTCAGAGACTGCAAATGAAGGTAATTTATGTATAAAACCTCATCCATGAAGAATTTACTGCCATAGTAGGTATAATATATTTTGGCACAGACTTCTTCCCTGAAACTAGTACTTGCAGACTTGAAAAGGGAACATACCAAAGACCTTGCAGGTTAAACTGTGATCTGGTTTTATACAAAACACATTATTATGAAGACTTTTGTGTTTGAGAGAGCTAAAGCCAGTTGCTAAGTTAATGTTCCATGGCTGTTGCAGATGTGTACGAACATCTTCACTATGTGAGCAGTCTCTTTAAAATGAGTGTTAGTTTAGTGGTGCTGCCTTTGTGTAATTATTGATGTCTCCAAATATTTTGGACCTTAGTGGGAAGTGAGGAAACTGCAGAAGTATATTTATATAAAACATTCTAATGTGTAATATCTAAAAATGAATCTTCTGCTTTGCAGAGGTAGTTTGCTTGCAGTGTCATGAAATCCAGGTCTCATTTTCTCCTGCAAGGACTGCACTGGGAACACAGGGCCTCATCTTCCTCTCTGCCCTTGGGCAAAACTGCCAGATAAAGGCCATGGGATCCATCCGTCTCATTGCCATTTTGAGACAGAGGCATTTCTGGGTGACCTCCTGTGGTGTCCCAGTAGGTTCTTGCTGGTAGACGTGGGCATGTGGTGGCAGAAGGGAGGCCGAAGCAGGGCTGTGGTTACACTGCAGCAATGTTGTGCACAGCCTTGGGGAGATTGCAGCACTATCTCCCCAGTGCTTGGGTGGCTCCTGCAGCTGGAACAGAGATACATTTCCTTTTGTTCCTCCTGCTGGGGTCTGATTTCTTTTGTCTTTTGAAATTACATTGTGCACATATGCTTTTATAATTGTTGCCTCTTTTTGACTCAAACACTTTTACTTCCATGAAAGTTAATGACATGAATCAAGGGAAAAAGGCAGCCCGTGGCAACTCCAACATTTCCACGTAATACAAAGTAACCTTAAAATAGGGAAAGATCTTGTTTACTGTAAAATATGGCACCTAAATGCATGTAGCTGGGAATGGAGAGAAACAGCTACTAGCACGATGTATTAGAGGGATTTTGGCCCAAGTCAGCAGGAGCTACAGGGCTTATTGCTAAAAAAATGGACCAAAGCTCTCAAGCATTGATGCAGAGTGGATAGGACCTTTAAAATTCTTCTCCGAAAGACACACAGCGGTGCAGGGGAGCAGTCTGCTAGGCTCAGAGGGACAGAGAACATTATCAGTTCCTCTGGGATTTTAGCTAGTAATTCCAGGAAATCTAGGTGTTTCAGGAAGTGCTATTAAAATATTATGCTATTGCTTCCGGATGTAGATCCTTGGACAGTACACTTCCACTTAGCCTTTTCTCTGTTGACTTGCCCTGCAGCAGAAGTCCTAAACTATTGAGAGCAAATATAATTTCCTTTGCCAGGTGTATTAGCTGGAATTATATCTGTTGCAGAAAGAAGTAACTTCTCTCTTGAAAGTGACATGATTTTTGAGGTCAGTGAAGATTTATCTTGTCAAGGATGTCATTTTGCTACTAAGGGAAACCTCACTAGGCTCATATCTGAAGTACTGTATTCAGTTCTCTGCTTTTCCAGATGGATTTAGTGGAGTTAGAGATGGTGCAGAAAATGGCAACTGAAATGATCAGGGGAAATGGAACAACTATCATGTGAGGAGAAATTGAACAGATATTTATCACTGAGATTTACAAAATCATTAAAATGATGAAAAAGCTGAGTGTGAAACTTTTGCCCTCCAAATCCTGCAGTGCAAGAACTAGAGGGCACTCAGTGAAGTTAGTGGGAGATCAGGTTTAAAACGAATAAAAGAAAATACTCCTTCATTTTCTGAAACTCCAGATAGTGATTTTTTTGCCACAGGAGGTAGTGAAGGCAATGGTATCAGAAGGTCCAAAAGGGATTAGACAATTTCATAGACAGCAGGACTACAAATGGACAGGGAAATTACGTGCCCTGTAACGTCATTAATACAGCAATTGTGCATGGAGGAGTATGGGGGGGAATGGACTGCAAAAGCAGTCAGGCTCTGTCTTTTCCCTAAATAGCATCTCTAAATAGCATGCCACTGTTGGAAACAGGGTACTAGGCTAGATGGACCAGTCGGCTGACCCTCCAGGGCATTTTCTTCTGCAGCACTAGAACCATAGGATGTTTTCCTTTGAAAGTTTCTTATTGTTAGTACACTGAATTCTCATAGGATAATCAAGAAAAGATTGGTACCAAGTGTGTTAATACTGCATTGTTAATACCTGAAATATTAATGTATTTTAAAGTCTGATCCATTGATAGTCAAATGCCTGCCTGTTACTGTGCATGTTACTAACATGGCATGTATTTGGAAAATGTACAACTTGGAAAATGAATTTTGTGTGTTTATTTTTCTTGGCAGTGAGTTTTAGTTATCTCTGAAGTGAAAAGCTATCCAGGTGCAGTGAAGCTGTATGGTGCCATGAGTACTCTAGCAGGAAGGTATGCAAGACAAGTATGCAGGAAGCTGAATCGGAGTAGTTTCTTCATGCTACAGTACTGTGTGCTACTGAGATGTCTTTGTGCTAGTTCCAAGTAGGCCGAGTTGAGAGAATGAGACAGAAGTGGGACTTTGGGCTGACCACATCTACAGGTCAGGGGCCCAGAACTTGGGATATGGTCCCTGTTCCAGGCACAGGGCTTCAGCGACACCACAGAGCTGCAGTGACATCCCTGCAGGTTGCACCTCCTCCCCATGCACCCTGTTCAGTACCTGTCCGACTCCTGATCGCTCAGTCAAACCCTAAATATTTAGGATACTGCTTCCTATATAGTAGCTAGCTCTTTTATTATTTGTATCTTTTTTTAAAAAAAAATTTTTTTAGATGTTGTTTGTTATCAACATCTATAGCATTTAGAGGAGACCTGCAAGGAAAAAAAAAATTACTAAATCACCTTAATATAGGATGCAGAAAAGTTCTTTAAAAAGTTTTTTTGTAAAAAAAATTGTCTTTTGTGTGCTTTATTTTTTTAAACATTAAGCATATCAACAAAAATGTTCTCTGTTTTAATTAGAGGACATGGGCTTTGTTCACATGGAGACTTAAATATTTGTGTAGCTCCTCTGCTCTGGGCACAAGCTTTTAGTAGAGATACACAAGCCATAAACCGTACCAGTGCAGCAAAGTTTGGTTCATTGTGTCTGAGGAAACTGGTAGTGCTCTGCTGTTGATGAGAAATCCAGGGTAAACAAATCCTCACTAGTGGTCTCGGATGTGCTATTGGGAAACATGTTTGGCTTTTAATCAAAAGAAATTGAGTGTTTGGTTCTTAAGAGTATCCGTTTTTCTCTTGTTTCAGTTAAATAAATGTTAACACAAATGAAGAGCTTAAAACTGTCTGACTAAAGCCTCAGCTAATTGAGCTTTGAATCTGTGTGAGTTTCAATGTCATTGTCCTTTTATTTTCCAGTTTTCTGGGGCAGTACTTCAGCTATAGGGCAAAAATAAACAAAATAAACCTTTTGAATCTTCTTCACACTTAAATACATTTATGCATATTTTTAGTTACTATTTCCTACTCGCAAATTTATCTTGATCTGAAAAAAAGTTTCAGATGTATTGTTTTCTTCACAAAGATTTGACCCTCATCTTTATAGACACAGTTTCACTATATTTCCTATCGGCATTTAGTTCAAAGGAGCACTTCTAAGCATGCAGGCAAAAAAACAGTTCTATTGTATAAAATAGAGATGTGTGTTTTATATCACGGGAGTTTAGAGAACAATGCAAAGGTCAATTGTGTTGCTTGCTCTCCTGTCACATGATGTGGGTGTGTACATGAATGCATCCCTGGAATTCCACTGTGGGATCTACATCTTTGAAGCTGATGCTAAAATTACTGCCGAGGCTCTTCCAAAGGCGGATACTGATAGAAGATTCAATGAAATTGAAGGTCGCCAGTCTGGTAGGCGTTGAAAGATACCTGGCTATGATACTATTTCTGATTTAATAATGCGAATGGGAGGCTAGCCCTTTGTAATAATTAGGACTAATTACTGAAGAGGTGTTGACAGATGGGCTAAGAGGAAACAAACTGCCTTTATCCAGTGGCTTAGAGTCAGATTACTAGTCTTGTGTTATCTGTTTCTCAGAAAGTAGAAGCTTCAATCATTCACTAAGTCTTCAAAGGGGAAAGGGATCCTAACAATATACAGGATTTGGGATGAAGCTATGAAATAAGTCTTTGACTGAAAATGGCTAAATTAATCTCCTTTCCGTAAATTATCATACTTTTAAAGTTTGAGTTACAGATGAAGAATCTGATTGTAGTACTGAAAAATATGTGAAATCGATATTGATGACTGTCCTGTTGTTATTTGTTGTTGCTGCTCCTGCTTATGGATTAGTCTAAACTCAGTTCCTTGCTGTTAATTATAATAATATGAATTCTTTGATTCCCTCTTGCTGTCCACCTGAAATGGAGACATGGGAAAATATTTAGTACTCTCACGTTCAGTGTTTGTTTTATGCAGATGTCATATCTCCTCAAAAAGCAGAAAATACAACTGCCAAACTCAATTACAGTTTTTACTTTTTTACGCATATTTTAGGAAGAAAACAAACTACAAAATAATTGCATTTACTGAGAAATTACTCGTTGATGTAGCATTTCCTTAAAATGTGTTTATTCTCTCCTTTTGGATGTAGTGTGCTTCCAGTACATCTGCCTGAAGTACGTAGATATGATTGTCCAGTATGAATGGAGTTAGCAAAGACTTTCAGGGGTTAATGCTTTGTCACTAGAATGAGCACTCAGTGTGACTTACTTCAGGCAAATGATTTAAGCCTAGCAACCCTCCATCTTCTCAAATGACTGCTTTTAAGTGTGTTTCTTCCCACCCTCCACCGCATATAGGTCCTGTTTTTCTGAGAAGCATGAGATAAATATGGATGCATTGAATAGCATTTATAAGAAGAGGTAGCTTTCAATTATTTATTTACTTTTAACAAAAGAGGCCTTTTAATTAGTGTTTAAATATTTATAACAGTTTTATTGTGCTGTAAAATCGGTTATACTTTGATCTAGATTTTCTGGTTTGAGATAATAGGGTTGGTAAAAGTTTTCCTAATGAATTTGGTCAGAACATGACATAATCTGATTATCTGATGAAAGATTGACACTTCAGTTCCTGCCAGCATAAAAGTGCGGTACAATAGGGGGCTGTTCAGCACACATTCGAAGGCTGGGAGTTCAAGTTCAGGTACTGCAGAATTGTTCAAAGTTTCAAATTAAGGCAGGGAAACAGTTTTGCATTTTTCACTCCACTTTTGGTCAGGAGCAGTTTATCGTGGATGCGAGGAGTGAAGCTTGAAGTTACATGTGTAAACTATGTAACTGTATTCTGTAACTTTGGTTTTATTTCTCTCCATTTGCTAAACAGTAGTTATTGTTGCTCCTTAAAACAGAGGAACTAACATCAGAACATGCAGGCATAGGAAACAGTCAGTACTAGAAACTGGGAATTAAGCATCATCAGTATTCAAATGTTGTTAAATGTGGGAACAGCTTTTTATTAATCTCCCTCACATTTTAACAGTTTAACTGTTTAACATATAATTACTTATTTCAGAGCCTTGGAGTTGAGCATATTTAACAAATGTGTCCTATGTGCTTATGCAAAATGGATATAGACTTATGTGATCGAACTGGCATGAAGGAACAATTGTGGGTTTGTATCTAAAGCATAAGCTTAGCCTAAACCGTTAAAATAAACATTTTAAAAAAATTTTATATTCAGGCAATATTTGCCTTTTAAATGTCATTCCTGTTTGCACTGGAATTATAGTGATCCTTATTAGATTTCTTGGACTAATTTGCACTCCAATAACTTGGCTTATCCAAATACTTATGCTGTATTGGATGGGAATCTTAATAGACAAATGACACATACTATTAGTAATTAAGCTTGAATTTGGGGGGTTATTTCACAGCATAAAAATACTTTATAATCTGTAACTTAGACTCATATATTTAAAAGTGATATACATAAGACTAAGGCTTCCTTTTTTTAAATAATGAAGGGGTTCTTGGAAAAAGTAATTTCTTTACTGAAATGCAGTTGCTTCTGACCTGGAGAGTTCACCTGACTAAGGATTTAAAGTTTTAGCCTAATGAATTGATGCAGATTAAAGTACTGTCCACAATGCTTTGTTTCTTAATATGCTATGTGGCGTGTGAATCTCACTGGCCGCGGGAAGGGAGTCAGTAAGTGGAGTCCTAACCCCACTTCTAGTGACTGGGCTGCCTTGGGAGGTCACTTACTGTCCCTGCCTCAGTTTTTCCACCTACAAAGAATGACCCATAATAATGCTGGTCTCAGAGACATGCTGTAGTTTACACAGAGCTTTATGAAATGCTGCTGTAGTGAATGAATCCTGCAAACCCTTCCTCGTTTGAGCAGTCTCACCAGTATCATCTAGCTGTTTGGACGGGTGTGATCAGATCCAAAATCTGGAATTCAAAACATGACCTAGACACAAGTAGGAATTACCTATGGTTATTTAGTGTTCCTTCTATGTTTACGTCAATTTATCCCATTTGCTATTTGCAATTGCAAAGTATATTTTTTAACTCTTGTGAAACAAATGTTGAGAATATAAACATGTGGGGTAGGAAACAGGTACAATATTTTTATATAAATGTATCTCTCACTATGGCAATGCTGGTAAAGTACTTAGGCTGTTCAATTGAGTGCATAATCTTTTTTTCCTTTTTCAACGATTATGTATTTTGTGAAGGTATTTTGTACTTGTGTTTTTAACTCTATGAAATGTAACCTGTGTGATTAAAGTAAAAGGGAATATTTTGGAAAGCACTGTCAGAGCTCAACTTGCAGTGCATTTTAATTTAATTGACTGCCTCTGCAAGGCATCTCACTCTTGGTAAGGCATATAAAATAGGGGGTTACTTCATAAGCAGAAGAAAGTGTACAGCCAGGAACGCGAGCAGAAGTTTTAAAAGTACATGAAAAGTAGATTGCTTCATTGTGTCTTCATAAGTGTCACTACTCAGTACCTGCTCCCACCAAATGTGCAAGAACTGTGAATTTCAGGGATGTTCATATTCAAAGAAACTTCAGGACTTCTGACTGTAAACGGCAGTCATTTTTACTTCAAGCATGGCCAAAGCAAATTAAAATACAACACTACTAATTCCATGTGTAATAAAATTTTTGTATATACTTCTTTTATCAGAGTTTAATCCAAGTATAATATTTCTAGAGTAAGAAAAGAATTTATATAATTTTGTTTTAGTTGAATCTAAGGTAACAATACAAAATTAAAATGCAGTGTCTTGTAAAACTTAACTGAGATACTGAAATGAATGTAATTTTAAGACAAGTATGAAAATGGATTTTGGTCTCTTTCTCCCTTATTGTTGACTGTATCAAGCCAGATCCTGAGCACAGCTCAATGTTGATGGAAACAACTCAATTTCTAGCACCTCTGGACATGGTGCTGCACATCAGGAATCAATTGATAAGTTATCATGTGATGTATTTTAGAACTATAAGTTAATTTCCTATAGGTTATATTTTTACTATGTACTATCATGTTACATATACATTTCCTTAATACTAAAACCTCTTAAATTATATTTCACACTTTGAAGAAAAAAGTATAGCAGACAAAATGTCATCCAATTTGTACTGTGTTTCATCTTCCTGTGCCCTGTGGGAGGAAAAGAAAAGTAATAGAACAGACAAATAAATAAACGTGGTGTTGAAACTGGCATGACAGTTTCTGCTCTTGCGCAACGGAACTGCAATCAATTTATTGTCTTCATTGGTCAAATGCCAGAATAACAGTATAATATTATACAAGAGTAGATTAATTAAAGTGTAATTAGAATGGAATAAATTAAATAATCATAAAAGTTTGTCATGGGAAAAATATGTGTTTAGAATTAATTTGTTTTCAAATAAAGTGATATTTTAATTGCTAAGAGTTACAGAATCCTTAATTGCAGACGTATAATTCTGGCCCAAATAACTTCAGTTGCTGTAACAACTTGATATATTTCTTCTCTGTCAATTCTTTTTAATAGTTTGTTACTAAACAAGATTATTGCAGGAAATGTCTGCTAAAACGTCTGGAAGATGTTTAATTAAGCCCATGCTATCTGAGGACATTATTAGCTCTTGGAACTAAAAGATTTGTGGCTGATGCTGCACTGTACAGCACCCCTAATTAAGGAGGATGGCCAGACAGAGCCCCGTGGCTGACAGATTGCTATGCGTGGCTGAACCAGAGGCTACTCAAAACAGTCTTTTGATGGTCCTTGGCTTATCAATTTTCTGCTAGATTACAATGATTTATCAAGTGTACAAACTGAAACTCATTTTGGGTCTGATGGTATGGTATAGAGAGACAGTTGTATAAATACTTCTTTTCACTTACGTTGTGCTTTTTCATATTTTTCAAGTTTTCAAAGTGATTAGGCATTTGTTGTCTTTTTTTGGGGGGGATTAATTTTATGGAGAATGTGTTGCAGAGCTGAACTACTATGGGCTTTTATGCCTCCTTTCTTTCTCCAAACAAGGCAGTCTGTAGTTATATCATTGTACTTTACCAAGCAATTAATGGCTTCAGAAAGTAAAACAGATGGGTGTCTTTTCCCTCATCTGCAAAATGAACCTGTTTATGAAACACTAGAATTTCATCTTTTTCAGCTGTATTTCATGCTGTATTTTAGGCTCCCTTATTAAAAGCTAATGCAATGATATGTGAGGCAGGGGCTCTCATGTTTTCAGACCCCATATTTTTGGCATAAACGTATTCATGATATTTGGCTGTCTCCAAAATGTTTACTTCAGTAAGATTTGCAGTGCCCAAAATGTTTAACTGTGTTAAAAAAGGTCAGCCAGCTGATAGCTGAAGGCGAATATGTCAGAATGAAAGACTGAAAAAAAATTATCAGTCCGACACAGTGGGAGTATTAGAATGATTAATGTTTATGTTAATTTATGGCTTTTACATATTGATTAATAGCTTTTTGTTTCAGTGACTAAAATGTGTAAGTGGCAATGAGATCCATATGCTAACTCAGTGTCTTTCAAATAATTACAATCATTCTTAGTTTTGTTCCCATGCTGAACCTATGTTTTCATATAGAAAATAATTATTGTACAGTGACTTTTTTAAAAATTGCAGATGGAAGTATTTGCAAGTGAATCTCAAGACACAAGCCTGGGTTTCAGTATTCCTGAAGGTTACATACTGACATTTATATATATTTTTCTTGCAAACTTCATTACTTAAAATCGTAATATATTGTGGTTTAGCCTCATTCAGTTAGGGGATGTTTAGAGGAAAAAAAGGTGCTAACACTGTGAAGAGCCATTATCTGCGTGGAAGTCATTAAAAATGTGTTGCATTGCATGATGTCATTAGTCGTTTTCTTTTCTGCTCCCAGAAGATTTCTTGGCATATCACCAGTTGCTGATAAGCAATTTTGTTTGCTATCTGTCCATTGACTATTACAATTAAAATGTGGAAACTTCCATCATTCATTGTCTAAATGTCAGGAGAGAAGGTAATTTTGGGGAGTGCCTGAGAGAGGATGAGCTCCTAACATCCCTTGAAGTCAATGGGAAATGGAGGTTCTCAGCACTTCTCAAAATGAGACTTTTGAAGTGTTTTTCCAAGCACGCAGTCATTGTTAGGCATTAGAAATAATTTGGTGACTATTTACAATGAAAGCTCTGACAGCATTTAGTGTTCCCAACCTATAAAAGGAAGGACTTTTGTCAGTTATAATGTTGTCTGTGTGGCAACAGGTTTACGATACCAGGTAATAAAGGATTGTGTAGCTAGGTCTTATAAATCATTGTGTTCTCTTTGACGTTGATGTGCCTCTAACTATCAAGTTTTGCAAGCAAGAGAATTCTATCTAGAAATCCATCTACAGTATCTAGATGCTGTATATTCCAGTGCAAGCACAAGCACACTAATGGATGCTCCCAGTCCACTATTGTGGGTTTTTTCTTTTTTTTTTTTGAAGTACTTTTTTAGGTTTTGAAGTCACATATGAAAGACAAGTACACATCACTGTGCTTAATCTTACTTTGGTAGTCACAGGTAGGTAGTAGTATGAAAAATAACCAATTTAAGAGAAAGCATTTGGTTATCCTTACTCCTGAAAATTAAGAGTGCTTTATTAGTACATTTTACCTGTTAAATCAGAAATTTCTCCTAATTCTAATTTCTGCTTGAAATCGATTTTTTGATTTAAAGATTTCTACTGATTTCTAATTTCCACTTGAAATAATTTATTTTTAAAATTAGCTTTAAAGAAATCCTAGAAGTGTAATACAATTTATATCTCAATTTAGCACCAAAGAGAGCAAAGGGAGCTTTAAACTGAAAGCTGCAGCATTAGTTGACTGATGAGTGAATTTCCACATATTCCGGGGCTCTGACCTTTGCAACTCTGTGTAGCGCTCTCACATCTCTTGATCTGTGCAGGCAGTTGCTACACAACCTTCTACTGATTTTACATTTACTCGTGCATGTTTCTGTCTTTGCACACAACATAGTTTTGAGGGACTGGGCTAAGAACACGAAAAGCAGGCTGCCTGGCTTTTAATTTTTGATTTTAACCTAGGTGTCTGTTTCATTCTTCCCTAAGTGTTTTGTATGTGTTAGCTTGTTACAGGACAAAAAAAGGTATTTGTTTGTACAGTCAGTTACTTTTCACCTCAGGTGCAAGAGATTTCTTCAGATGACTGTCTCGCAAGATCCCTTTCTATTGCTAACTTCCCTGTTTCACTGTGTTCCATCATTTTTTGATTTGTACATGCAAAATGTAAAGCTGGGCTTAAAAAATTGTCACAACACGTCTGAAGAATTACTTGTTTACCAAACCATATACCTGCTTTCACCTTTTGTGGTCAATAACCTATAAAAATTCCCTTTCGCAGTCAGAAGATGTGAACTAACTCATTCAATTTGTGCAGATTTGTCTGGCATCTCTTTTAATTATGTATGGAAATGCTACTCATTAAATGGGTTCTTCTAGCCCTCTTGTTCTCTGCTTCCTAGAAGTGCCATATAACCAAGCAGCATTTTGCATCCACCAGGAATGTCTGTCTAAGATGTTTCCGAGACCTGCTGTGTTCTGGCATAATTCAGTGAGGTGAATGGGGATGCTGTTGGTATCCTCCTGATCGGCCATTGCTAGCCCAGTAACTTGCCCCCCAGCAAAGTGATAGTCAGCGGCATGAGGAAGGGCCACCGATGTTCACAGGCAGCTGTGTTACGAGGGTGTTTCTTGGGCAGAGGATAGTCCATAGTTTCACCACTATGAAACCCAGTTGTCTGCCAGGGCTTAGAGGCTGGATACATGGGAGTATTGTGTTTGGAAAGCTCATACTGCAAGGGCTGCCTGCTGTATTTTGATACTGGAGATTGTAAATGTAATGGAATAAACAAAATTGTTTGCATTGCACTATTAATTTGAGGGAGTCTTACTTCCACCGACTTCCTCTGCAGTTACAGCTAGTGACCCACTTCGGAAGCACACTCATGCTGTACAACCTGGCAGAGTGTCACAAAGCTTTTGAGTAAGTGCAGGTAGGCACAGAAGTGCGGCCTAAAAAAGGGCTTTAGTATGAATGAAAAAGAAACACCCTGGAAAGGGGGAAGAACAATTTATTCACATCTTTCTCAACTCGTTCTTTGCTCTGATTTTTCCTTTGGGAGGGTGGCACCTGGTAGACTAGGAATTTTCAAAAAATAACAGGGATTTCATATATCTGTTTGTGAGCACACCTGGATGTGTTGAATATTTTGCAGTAGTAATTATGTCTGCACACCTGCTGGTTTCAGTCCCAAATCAGTTTGCCAGACATACCTAGAGAGATTTATTTCTCCTATACCTGAAAAAGCTCTTTTACCACTGAGTTTTTACTACTCTAAATAAGACTAAAGAAAAAGCAAAGAGGATTTTTTATTGTCTTTGCTTGAGCCATTGGTATCTCAAACTGAACTGTGGAGTTTGTAGGGGGAGGAGGGTGTTTGGATGATATTTTAATAGCAATTTGTTTTTGCTTCAATGTGTGATAGAAATACAAGTGACAGGAGTGGGAACAGGAGAGTTGCTGAATTCTGCTGGAATTTTTCCTGTGGGAATCTGTTAATGTTTTTAATTCTCTGAGAGATTTTTCTAAGGTAATCCTTTTGACATTTACATATTTTAAATGACTCTCATTAAATAAAAGCTTAACTTTTTTATATCAATGCTGAAGTGATGATACTGGAATACCACGGCAGAGACATTCAAATGGTTTGAAGATTATTCTAATTGCAACCTAAACAAAGTAAGTTTTGTGAGGGATATTAATAGTGAGTTGTTCTTTAAAATAATGTAATTTTGAAGGAAATTCAACTGTTCCAGCATTTATTAGAAGCATTTTTTTAGACAAAACCCTTTTCAGTACCTAATGTGTGGTGCACATAGCTGTTTGCTAATTGAAACACTAATTTGAACAGCTGGGTTTTCCACTCCTCACTCACATAGCAAACATAATCTATGCAGGAGCCCAAGGGTTTGCAGTTGCACCTTGTAAAAAATACTTTCATTTGTCTGTATCATGTCAGAGTGTAGCTCAGCCCCTAAAGGAGGATGCTGTTACCAGCACAGGGAAGGCTGGATGAAGTAAAAACTGGAACATCTTTTAAAAGGCCCGAGCATTATGATAAGGTGTTGCATCTCTTACTGGTGATACCCTCTTGCAAACAAATAATGCCATAAGCAAAATGATTTATATCTTGTAACATCCTTTCATAGGAGGCAGGACTCAGGAGGATATCTCAGCAACAAACATATGGTCTAGCCCTAAGATGCTTTAAAACGAACTTTCTTCTGGAGGTTGCACTTTGCTTATTCAAGCCCTTCAGCCAGATTTTGCTCTCAGACCAGCCTAAATACTAAGCAAATTCATTTAATTAAATTTGCTGCAGATATCCGCAGTTAACAAGAACAGATTGGTCTCCCTGAGGCTAGATGGAGTTAACAAGAAAATAAATGTTGTGCTAATTAGAGAACTCATTTTCAGACACCTGGGGTGAAACTTAAAAAAAGTCCTAGAGATTTAGGATTGAAAATTCATTTGAAAATGAGTCTTAGGCTTCTAAATCAGTTAGGCACTTTTGAAAAATTTACCCAGGGGCTTTAACCATTGCACAGTCATCATATTTAGCATGTTTATAGCTGTCTGCTTAGCAAAGCATGGTATAACCATTATCTACTAGTATCAGTATACCACAATATATTTCATTATCCCTGTAAGTAAAGTAGAGATGGATGCTTTCTTGGAGGTTTTGAGGGACTGGTACACCGAATTTCCATCTATTTGTGACCTCATGGGACTTTCTGTTGATTTAGGTACCAAAGAACTTAGTCTTAAGTGACTTATCCAAGCTCATGGATGAAGAAGACAGCACAGATGCAATTTTATAGTTCAGCACTTGCTGGAAGGAAAATGTCTCACTGCCATTCATCTGCTGAGTCATGATGGGAAGTAATAAGGAGTCATCTCATAAACCAACTAAAAGATAACATAGGTTTAATATTAAACCAAATTTCCAGTTTCACATATCTGATTAGCAGAAAAGAAAGCAAAGAACCAGGCTCCAAGGAGCAAAAAGACACTTCATTTGCTTACAGCTTGAAAGCATGTTTTCAGTTGTTGGTTTTTTTTTCCTGTAGCCTGTCTGAGGATTTTTCTGAAATATTGTCCTTGTAAAGACATGCATTAGTAGCGTCTGTTTCATGCCAGGTAAAACCCTTCCCACAGCCACGCACACACTTGCTGTCTGTCAGCAAAAACTTCTGTGTCAGTAATTACAAAAATGCTATTAAAAACCTGCCTTGTAATGCCAGATAGCCTCTGGGTTTATTCAGTTCTATTTTGTCTTCCTTGCTCAGTGCAGTAACCCAGGATTGTTCCACTGTGAAGATGGACCCCCACTCCTCTGACAAGCCACCCTAGCTACTGTTTTATTTACGTGGTTCTGCAAAGTGTCATTCTGAAGGCAAGAGTATGCAGCTGTAGTGTCCCAAAGAGCTGACCTTTGGTGACAAAACCCTTAGTCTAACAGGTTTATAACACAGGTGAAGCATGTTACAGACGAGCACCTGGGAGCTGGATCTCATCATGGGGGCAAACCTGTACATCATGTAATCATATGAAAATTTACTCCAGCCTGTCATGAGTCTAGATCATCAGACAACATCATAAAACAGATGAGTCAGGATGCTAAAACATGGAGGTTATCCACTGAGCTCATTATTTTCATACCTAATTACACAGTGGTATTGAGGGAGAACTGCACATTATGCTGAAGAATCCTGTTTCATCACTAGTCCTAAAAGGTAATTGTGTTTAATTAGGACCTATAGATGCCATGGTGATTACTGATCTATAAACACTCAAGGTAGACCTGCAAATGAGGTGCAATAGCAAGTGCATCTATTAAACACAATTCAAAAGCTGATATACTGAGGTGAGATGACAATTAAAAGTTAAGGTGTTTTAATTTACCATGTAACTTGTAGCTCTAGCACTGTCTGATTCTCTGCAATTCCTCTGCTGTGAACCAGCAGGCACAAAAACACCTGCTGCTCTTCCCTTACTGAATTGAGAAAAATTTTTGTTTAATCTGGTGTAATATATACATGAATGGGAGTTGACATCTGTGTAGTGGCAAAAGCTGTCTTTTTCTGTATGAGGCCAGCTCAGAAAGGAAGAAGCAGAAATACAAGCATGGCTCATAGTGTCACAGATAAAGCAGTAAAAAATTTCATGGTGAAGATATTTATTGTAATGCATGTTAGAATGCATTTTTCAATGAATTGCAAAATGTGCAGTCAAAGAACCTGCTGGTTACCTTACCCCAGTACAGATCTGGAAGGTCATTTGCAGCAAGTCAGAACACAGAAAAGTCATCCTTGTCCTTCTTTGGTGCCTGTGCACAACTGCCTGTAAAGCTATTTGGAATGGAAATACTTGGTGAAGGTGCCAGATAGTAAAAGTGCACCTAGTCAGATCACACAAACTATCCCTGTGAGTTCATAATAAATTGTCCTTCATGTTTCCCATGTTAGACAGAGCGAGACGCTTCCCCACATACTTGTTCTGTTCTTTGCTGGCTTGAACCACAGTTGAACCAATGACATAAAGCTGAAAGGATCCGTCTTTCTTTATTGATCCTTTGGGGAATACAAACCTCTTGGAATAAAATGTTTAAAACAGTAGTCACTAAGTTGGTGTTTCTTTTTTCAAGCAACTGTGCTTGGAACCAAAAACTCAAACACTTGGGAGTAATGGGATTCTTGTGTAAAAATGATCATAACTGTAATCTCATCTGAAAATCTTTTCAGTGAATATGTTCACTGCAATGCTTTTCTGTAAATGGTTGTGAGTGTGAAGCACAGAAATAGTATTTTTATGGGGAGGAAGGGGAAAGACTTGCCAAGGGGCTAAGTGGAATGATAAATTGCTTGCCCATTGAAATTACGGGTATCCAATTTCTTGCATTTTGCAGCAGCGAGAACAGCTGAACAATTTGGTATTTACAAGTGCGCAAGAGGTGCATGCACATGGACAGCTCAGCTCTTACCTTGCTTAAGAAGGAATGCAGCAAAAAGCAGATTTGACAGCTGTTTGATCAGTGGATGTTAAGAGGAAATACTTTACACTGAACTGTATGGCAAGTAGAAATAACATCCAATAATGATAACTCAAAGAGGAAAGTGACTAGGAAAAGCAAATGCCCTGATCAGAATATACGTAACATTGTAATTTCACTTTAGTCTGCCTTACCCTCTATGATACCTGTATCATCTTCTCACTTCCCCAGTTCATTGCTTGGATGGCTCTGCCACCTCCGGATCCACAGTTTGTTCTCAGAGGTACTGGTGCAGCAGTCCACGCTCTGCATTTTTCCTGTGGCAGCCAAGAACCTGATGCGCCCATTCTTTTCTCTGGGTAAGTAAACCAGGATTTTTGGCTGAGTTCAGCATCGTATGGACATTTCCTTTAAAAACAAAGTGTATTATTTAGATAAATGGTATCTGGAGAAAACAACAAAATGCAAAACTGTCTTATCAGATTGTCTGCAGTGGTCACACTGAAAGAATCTGGTTTTGTTGCCAGGTCCGAGAACGGGTTTATCCATATCTGGAACCTGAAAACACACAGGGTGGACACAGCACTGGATGGCCATGGAAGAAAATCTGTATACTGTGTGGAGACAATGGGTGGTAAAGACAGGCTCCTCAGGTTAGTAAAGCAGGCAAAAAACAGTGAAATTATTCTTGTTTCTGTGATGTATAGGATTGAAGAAGTGGAAAAAAATAGGAATCTCTTATTTCTGGAATGACTGAAAGTCTCTCCCACACACATGGAAATGTACAGAAGTACAAAAATACAGAAAAACTGTAGAACAAAAAGTGGAAAAAAGGATGCGGTTAGTTTCTTTATGATATATATGTGACGACGTCACAACAATTTGGGGTCCATAGTGGCCTTATTACTGCATTGAGATCAGGTGAGGTGTTTCGGTAAAGGAAATATACTGGGATTAGAGTTGACAAATGCTTCACAACTGGTTCTCAGGGAAGATCAAAATTGATATAAAGAGTTTATAAATAGAGGGGAGAAGGGAAAGAAGGTAAGGAAGGAAGAGTCAGAGATGGAGAATGGAAGGCTGAAAATGAGCAAGAAGGCTGACTTGCACGCTTTTGCTTTGTTGCAAAATATCTTCTGTTCTCGTTTAGCAAGGGAATGTTGGGAAGATTTGTGTACTTTGGATTAGACAGGTGATCTAGAGTAGATGCCAAAGTGTCTGTACGACTAGGAGATGTTCTGACATGTTTATCTAGAGAAGACATCTCTTATAATATACAGTGGAACTCATTAGCATTTATGTTTATCTGCTTAAGTACAATTATCAACACTCTCCCCCATAAAATTGTATTGAATTAGCATTGTTTGTATAATTATAGAGTTTTTCCATACCTCTGTTTTTGCTGTATGTATGTAACAGTTCACTCACACAGGAGTGCAACTCTAAGACAGCAGTTAATGAGCTGAATCACAACTGCACATCTTGCAGTACCACATTGTTTGTATGCCCAGTGCTATAAATGTTGTGACAGTTTGTCACTCAGATGGGAGTTTCTGTATTGATGTCGAAGGAGTCCCAACACTCTGTAGATTTGCATCTACCTCTGTTCAGGTTTCATGCTTCCGTTGGGTGATACTGCTAATTAAAATAAGAAATCAATAAGGGATTTTTGATGACTCCTTGTCCCAGGTGATAACATGAGGACACATATCCTGTGCTACTGTAGTTTGTGGCTGTAGTTTGTGGGTTGGAAGCTTCTCCACATCAGTACTTTGTTCCGGAACCAGTGGGATCATGTAAATGTGTAGCAATTGATGCTGTGCCCTTTGTCTGGCCTCCTTGGTCTTACTGCCTGGGACCAACATGCGGACTTTTCTGCGGGACAAGAGGTGTGCAGAGGAGTCTCTGTGTGAGCTGCACTAGTACATCAGTGGTGCAGCCGCTGGTTCTCTGGTTTTGGGTGTTTTAACCACAGCATTTCATCATTTAATTCCTGCTACTCACTGCACTGCCAGTCCCTCTCCTGTTGTGTCCCCCCACCCCCACACAGTCGTAAGAGTCTTCTGTCCCCTCCCTGTGGCTGTGGGAAGTTGGCCACTGTAGCTTTTTATTTGTTTTTGATGCAGTCTTTATTTTCGTGCTATTTGTCTTTCAGCTGTCAACACATCTGACATTTCTATTTCATTGTTAGGGAGAGAGAGTGTTAAATGTGTTACTCTCTGGATACTTTTGTTTCCTTTAAATTAGATCTAATCAATGGTTAAAAGTGACTATTTTTATTATGAAAATGTTCAAATACTCATGAGACTTCATAAATATATACACATGTATAAATAACATAACTGTGTTTGATCAAGTCTCTCTTCACAAGGAAACACAACTAACTGTGACTGTATCTGACTGACACTCAGGTCCTCCCTCCTCACGGTAACTTTTGAACCTATTGGCCAGTTTTGCAATCAGCAGAAGGGTGGTGGTCTTGGTGATCCATTTCATGAAAGACCCAATTAACACCACCACAGAAGCTGTACTAAGCTCATTCCTTCACTGCATGTTAAAGACCCAACCTTGAGATACTAACCTGCAGGAAGCCAGGCTTCCTCAGACCTGCTGTTCACAGAGAACTTCTTTTACTCTAACAGTCAGGGTCGTGACCAGAGGATCTGCTTGTGGGATTTAGCAGAGGGACGGACTGCAGTGACGGATTCTGTCTTCACGGAGAATGTGGGATTCTGCAGATGCTCTCTGTTAAAGGTGGCACAGGGGCGCTGGCTAATGGCCATGGCAGCCAAAGCCCTAGAGGAGGTAGGAAATATCTCTTTTTCTGGTGCTTGGGAGATTGCTTTTGGTTTTGAAATGAGATAGTTCTGAAGGGGAAACATCATTGCTCTTAAATACTCTGCTCCAGAGAGGACAGCACAAGGAGCCTTTGGGGGTTCTTATCACCAGTTTTACCTGCCAGAAAGATGACTGAATTTGTACTCTAATAACAAGGATATCACCCCAAGATTTGTCTGACATTTAAGTATTTGCAGCTGCTGCTGGTCTTTCATGTGCAGGAGTTTTGAAAACTCCTCTGGTGCTGCTGAATACTGTTAAAGGGGAACAAGGGTCCTTCTGGGGAACTAGTGGTCAGAAAGTCTGTCATCAGGCGAAGGTACTCATCTTCCATCTGAAGCTGAAAGTCATGTTTGGTGAGAGAAGGGAGGCGCAGGTGATTTGTAATGTGGTATGTGGTCTCTCACCTCGGGCTAATTCTTTAACTGGTACTTCGGGTGGAAATAGTTGAACTACTATTAACAGCCAGAGGTTTGCTCAGTGTGAGATAATTGTAGGGTCCGTTTCAGTTCCTACTGGATAAGTCCACATCTAATGCCCGTTATCACAGTGATCACTGACTGACAGCTTTGTTGGCAATTTCCACTTCTGCTTTGTAGAAATTGTATTTTTGTTTTGTTTGAAGGACTTTTTGAGGACATCACACAAAAATAAATTATTTCAAATACTTGACATCAAAACACCAAAAATATGGAAAAAAAAAAGGAAAAAAGTGGCATAAATATGAAAAAAAATAGAGATAATGGCAAATTGTTCATGAGCATAAAAGGTCACATGCTTTTCTGGACTATAGGATGCGTATCTTGAAACTGAAAGTTGCATATTTTATATACAAAGTAATAAGTGGGAATGGTGCCTGTGTTGCAAGAAAATGTGAACTTTTTATTATTCAGAAGTTAAGCACATATTTAAGTACTTTGTTGACTCACAGCCAAAATATTCAGCTTTTTACAGAACTGAGTAAGCCTGTAGATGCAACCACTGTTCCAGTAAATACAACCATTCTAAGTCTGGTACATTGTTCTGATCAAAGAAAGAACTCTCTCCATTTTACAGCAGTGCTCAATAATATTTAAGTTAAACAAAATTGACAAGTGCATTCTTGTGTCAGCCGGAGAAGAGTTTTTGCATCAGGCAAAGAGTACACACACACATTTTGGTAATGAATTAAATAATCATCTGATCCAAAGAGAAGACATTTACCCCGGCGTCTCTTACAACTCATCTCTGTTTTATTTTCATGTGTTTGCTTGGGCCCTGCAAACTGATAATGATTTGCTATTTCCTGAGGTAAGAGTTCCACTCTGTGTGTGAACCTTTATGTTAGAACTGTGTCAGGTTTCAATAAATTCACATAAGCTCTCATAATATATAGTGCTTCCAAATAGGCAGCACTGTGTGAGACACAGTACATTTGCAGCTTATGATTAAAATTAAGACTTAATAAGTGTTTATGCTTGGCTGGTGCCCAAAAAAAGAGTAATTTTGTCTTAGAGCAGGTTCAGTCCATAAATAATGAGATCTGAACAGGCATTTATTTGTTCATGATTGCATTTAAATCACCAATTATGAGTTACATGCAGTTTTCTTGCCAATTTGCCAGAAACATGTTAAAAGCTTTATTAATGTGAAAAAGAAAAAGGGTGTGTTTCCTTGTGGCCAGTTTTAGCCACCCAGGAACACTATTAACCTCAGGCAAAGGCAAATCTTTCTCCTATTAAGCAAACCAATATAAACACAGAACTTCAAGTTTTAGGTTACAGTTGTCAAATTATATGAAATAGTATTTATTTCTAAGGCTTGGTTGCTTCTAATGCAGACAGTCTCTGGAACTGTCAGTCTAGCATAGGCAGCTCATGCCTGCCTGCCTTCTGCAAAAAGCTTTTCTCATTGTTGTGTTTTCCTTTGTCCTTTGCAAGCCCAACTGTAGCCCTTGTACTGGTTCATCCATTTTTAATCAAGGTAAAGCAAAAGAGTGTTGCTGTGGCTTTTTTTTTTTTTAACCTGCAGAAGTGCGTTTATCACAGCGCACTTATCCTTATTACGTAAAAGTTGCAGTTTCAGCCTTGTCCAGGAGGCAATGCCCTTTGGAGAGCCAGTGATGAAAGACACAAGAGGAGAGCCGGTCATCTTCATATTTAAAGCCTATTTCCTGTGATAGCTAATTTGGCCATTATGCTGATAGCAAGAAAGTTGCCAGGAGAAAAGCATCTTTTATTAAGAGTATAGCTCCAAAGAACCAGAATTCCCAGATGATCAAACTTCGGTCTGTTCATATGTTTGGTCTACATATTGGATGGCTCTTTGCTGTAGTCTCTGTTCCTCAAATCTGGAGAATAGTTTCCTGCTCCATTGCTAAGTGGCTTTAGGAAGTGTTCTGTACATTGTGTTTAGTACACTGTCGACTTGCAGTCCTAGAGTGCAGCTGGCTTTTGGCAGGCTAGCTGACAACCTCTAGAAATAGGAAGATGTTCTGGCAAGCTTTGAACTAAAGGTATGGGACTGGAAAGCCATCGCAGCTGCCATGGCCTTGATTGATGGCTCCCAGAGGAGCCATATTTGTGTAATACCTCATCTCAGATGCTTAAGGAAATTCGCATGGCTAGGGCTGTCCAGCGGCACTGCCGGGCTTTTGCACATTCTGAAATCTGAATTCTGATGCTAGATTTATCAAATGTTTGAAGTCCTTTAATTTCACAAGATAATGCAGGCTGTTGTTTATTTGATTAAAATAAAAAATCACCTTAGTGATGAAGTATGCATTTGAGAAACAGGGATGTTCCTGGCAGCAAGTTTTTGATACCTAAGAACTATGTCTCCATAGTTCCAGCCTTGAGAATCAACCCAGAGTGAGGCACTTCCGTGTCAATCAAGAGACTCAAAACCTTCCAGTGCCAAATTGCAAAGGCAGACTCCCCTGATCTTGCCTGTTGTCATCCTGAGGTGGAAATGAGCTACATCCTTGGCAGAGGAAAGACTTGCCCCATGCTAAAAAAAAAAAAAACAAAACCAAACAAAAAAACACCCCAGATCCATAATTCATTACCATCAGTGCAAACAACAGTGGAAGCTGCTATGTAGACAGAGAGCAGGCGTTTAACACAATGTTGTCTGACCCTGGTTTGAATAGGGTGACACAAGATTGTGTTAAAAATACCTGTATGCCATCACTGCTCCAGTCTGCATTAGCAGGTAACTCTGGGTTTACGTTTTGTTAGTACAGTCAGCCAATAAATAAAAAAATCCACCTTAGATATATATGTTGGCTATATTTCCATGCAAGCTTGGTGTTACCATGACAGAACAGAGGAGACAATGCAAGTGTCCAGAAATGAATCTAGCAAAAAAAATAGCAACAGAGATGGAAAAAGGGGACAGGGAGAGGAAGCAGGGAAGTGCTTTCAAATTAAGCAGTCTGCAGTATTATCTAGTGTATGCACAATATCATCTACTGTATAGAAAGATGATTATAATAGAGATGAAATAGCAGAGTGGAGGAAGAGAATGTGTTCATTCTAGCAGTTTTGTCTGGTCTTTCCTCAAAGAATGCATTTATTTAGATAGCTGTAAATCCCCCTACAGCTCCAACTTTAACACGCATTCCTCAGTTTCCTCCAGACAGTTTTTACTGGAAGAGCTTATACTAGCCGTAATCACCTTAAAGGACTTGTGTTTTTAACAGCAGAATTTTGACCTGGAGCCTGACCAAATACTCTTGTTTTCCTGATGTCAGGTTCAGGTTTTGGAGCTGCCGTCCAAGACATCAGTCTGTACCTTGAAGCCAGAGGTGGGTGCCAAGCTGGGCATGCCCATGTGTCTGAAATTATGGCAGGTAAGGCAAGAGCGCCTGCTAATTGTGAAATGTTTTCCCTGTGATTCATTTTATATGAAGCACATGAATCTTTCTTCACTTGGATTTTGATTTATTATCAAACCAATCAAGTAATTATACTATTAAAGGGGGGAAAGATTTGTGAACATCCTTAATGTAACTTTCAGAGCTTTCCAAGCTTTAATGGAAGATTTGCAATTGCTCAGGGAAGGCTTTGTATCCTTAGGTTAGATACGGTTTTTGCATCAATCAAGAAGAAAATGAGTGACTTACCAAAGCCAGTTGTTTGATATGGTTTCTTGCTGCATTAAGAATGATGAGAAATGATTGGGTTACTTAAAAACAGTGATTTTAATGGCAGGTTATATTCACTTCAGTGCCCTCAGGACAAGGAAGCACTCTATGAACATTTCTATTCCAGACATACAATAGGAACAAAATATTTATGGTTGTATTGACTTTGGACAACAAGGTAAATAAAAGCAGCTTAATGAAAAAACACCACATTTGTAGAGTATTCAGCAAAAATGTTTAGGGGTGCCACCAGTGAAAGACAAGTAATACAAAAAGGTGGCAGTAGAGGGAGGAAGTAGTTTAGGTGATTGGCACTGAGTGTCCAACGAATTGGTGGCAAAGACAATTCCCAGTTTAACCCCCTGACCACATACAGTTATAGGTCTGCAGTTACCATCTGAGCTCATTTCAAGTATGTTATTTCTGCAGGTTCATCTGAACTGTTGTATTGGTTTCAGTGGAAAAAATTATCAATCAGTTGTCAATTTGAGGCCTTAGTGTCTTCTCTCAAGGTCTGGAACCGACTGAAGTGGAGAGGAATTCAGTTGCTGACTTCAGACAAAAGTAGGAGAGGCCACAGTTCAAGTCCCATGCCGTAATTAAAAACTAGGAAAAAAAATAGAAGGAAAATTAAATAGACTGATTAGGCTTTTATTAAACAGAAAGTTTCTCTTAAAAATGCAATCAGTGTTCAGTACTCAATGAAATGAATGGGGCTTTCTGTCTCCTGGACATATTTTAATAAGATGAAGATAACTGAGGAAATGTTCAGTGTTGAAAATTTTGTTGCCTGTATAAAAAGTCCTCTGTCTTGACATATTTTCTACATGCATTAATATTGCTATTCCTCTAGGAAGCAGAGCAGGTGCAGAGTCTTAATTTTATGTAGTTTTTAATTTTGTTGCCAGTGGGGATAAAGCAGAGGACTGGGAACTGGGAGAGGTAAACTATTCCATGCAAATTCTGGCTGCGGGAAGTCACCACAACTTCCTAGACTGCAACAGGCTAGGATAGATAATCCCTTACAGTCTCACAGCTGCATTTGCTCTTTTACAAATGTGTGCAACTCGGTTTAAAAGAATGGGGGAGGAGGATACTCTTAAGAGCAAATAATTATATGTGGTGTACCAAAGTGATGCTCTATGTTGTTTTGTGGTTTTGCTGGAAGTGGCTCGCCGAGTAACCCTGTAACCATAAAAGCAGAACACGAGCTACCCCAGCTGCACCCCTTCCTGAATAGAGGCCGTCCAGGATTTCTTTGTACATTACTGCATTGGGCAATATAGACATACCCAAGAGATGAGCACTCCCCAGCCCATCGTTATGGGCAACATGTTGCCTAAGAGACTGTTTGACGTTGCTTATGGCACAATAAATTAACAAGTTGAAACAGAAGCTGACATGGAGAGAGCCACATAATAGTCTGAAGGAATTATGCTCAGGGTTGTTGTCCAACAAGAGTTTGGGGGCTGCAGCTGGGTATCGTCATATTTTTCTGCATGCTAATAAAAAAACCCCACCATGTATCAGGGAAACAACGTACCTTACCAGCAGCAGCATGAATTAGAAAATTTACTATGGAGCAGAAAGAAATTGAGGCTTGTAGATGAAGCCTCACTGGCTTCTAAGCAGTTGAAAAGCTGGTGGCTGTTGGTTTGAAACTATTTTTTCTCATTTTACTAGGTCTGTCCTTAGATGGACGTTCAAGGGTTTTTTTCCTTGTGAAGGTTCATATTCTTAAATACATTGTCCCTCCAGCTTCACACCTTCCTGCTATTACTAATTGGGTGGGGTAGGATTTGCAGGAGTAAGGATAGTCTTCCCTTAATTTTTTTTCACTCCTTGGGGAAGGCATCATGTTGCGTAATGCTGCAAACAAAATAATTCAACAGGAATAATACATGTAGAAACTGGAAACGCAGAGTTATTACTTTATATAAACTATAGCAATTATTCTTGTTGAGTTGACAGCAAATCACCTTTTCTTCCTTGACAGTTATCCAAATGCAACAACAAAATTTTCTGCTTAGGAAGAACAATGATTTATAATTTAATTTTTCCACTGAAACCAAAAACATGAATAGTGAAGACTTTTCACCAGAAGTGTCCGTTATTGGGAACTGAAATAAATAGGCTGTTGTGAACCACTGCTTGGTGAGTCCAGGCATCAGACTGAGAGCTCCCCTGATCTTTCAATAGCTTTTATTGTTTAAGTTCAAGTATATGTACTTATTGAAATATTATGAAATACTGAAATATGGTTAGGGAAAGTCAGGAAGAAGTGTGGGAGAACTTCATTTCATAGAAAAAAATACTTAGTTTTTAAAATAGACCAGTCTTAGGTCTCACCTGCAAATCATTGGTTTTCAAATCTAAGCTAAGAAACCCACAGCACGGAAAAAAAAAAGGTTTTGCTTGGCATTTCTCGTAATGCTGAGCACTCACCTGTCTTTCTTATCTTAATGAGGGTTATGAGCACCTATAAAATCTGGCCATCCCGTTTTGAGTAAGGCAGAGGAGCCGACCNGATAGAGCGGGGGGGGAGGGGGGGGGGGGGGGGGTATGTGTATGCCCAAACTGGGGGATTTTTTAAAACTTAATTGAAATACCTATGAAATACTTTGTTTTGCTTTGAAGGTGTTACTCTTTATTAAATATAAATAAAATCAGGAATGTTAGTTTCATTCAGATTTTTTTTTTAACTTTCCCCCTGGTATTAAAAACCAGGTAATCTTCATCCAAAATACGTGATAAGTTAACTTTAATTCACATATATTTGACATATATTCATTCATTGCTCTCATGTTATATTATTTTAGCAAATCAAAAATTTGATAGCAAAATTGTACACAGTTCTGGGCATTACAAGACACCTTCTTTGTGGGCCTTTCTAGCCAGAGCATGCTCCCTACCTTTTCAAAAGAAAAGGGATCTTAAAGTAAGGAATGAGGCTCCTGCAGGAAGGATCCCAGGTGTAGGCAGACCTGTTCAGAAAGATGTTGTAGAGGATTTCCCCTTGGTTTCCCTCTTTTAAGGAGCAATTTTCTTCCCAGCTCAGTGAGATCCATTCCACATTTAAACACTTCTTTAGGCTGAATAAATCTGAGAAAGAACATGAGGCTTTTACCCAGCAGTCCTATTACCTAGACCACCCATCTCTTGTTAGTTTAACTCCCTGTAGAACAAATAATAACCAGTGGGAGAATAGTCTGGACCATTAATAGAGGCAGTGAGCCTTTGGCCACTGCATGTTTGTATCATGACGTTGACAGCCAGCGAGTTTGAAGACCCTCATTCAACAATGTGATGCCAAAAATTAATTCTTTATAAATGTCCTTTACCTTTATTTTTAACTGAATACCAAGCAAACAAACTCTGTAGGATCAGATGATGTTTGGAAAGAGCTGAATAAGCTATTATTGGATACATTTCTTAGGGTAAAATGTCCCTCCATGAGGTGGTCATAATCCCAATGTCTGTTTTGCTGTTTCTTCTCCTATTAAAGGAATCACTGGCATTAACAGATGCTTGTTTTTTAGTTGCTTTTCATTAGGGATTTGCATCTTCACTCACGTAACCAGTTACTGCTCACGGGGTCATTAGTCTTTTGGCTGGAGCAATGATGAATATTTTCCTTAAGTGTGACATGTAATCTAGTAATGTTCCCTTCTTTGAGTTATTTCAGAGGCTTAAATAAATTAGGTGTCTGCCCAGGGTGCCATGCCCTTTGGCCTGTGACATCATTAATCAAAATAGCTTTCAATTGGTTACAGTGGGACTCAGGCGCCCGTTAACCCCTTGGTGACTCACCCAGAGATTCCTGATGAGAGGTTCAGTGTTTACCTTTAAGCACTGTGGTGCACTTGGGTAAACGATCCCTATGTGTAACTCTACACTTGGCAATGTGAAACTGGGATCTTTAAGCATGGCACTTCTTTCAGTGTCCATAAGGGTTTGTATAGCTTGATAGTAACTCAGCTGCGCTAAGTAATTTTTTTTTTAAGGAGCACAAGCAAAGTTCAGGCCATGAAGTAAAACTTCTGAAGACTTCAGGCAGCCTTTTTTCATGTGTTGTAGAGAGCAATAGTTTGGATTTTTCAGAGAGAAATTTTCTGTATGTGTGTGTATATATATATATATATGTATGTTTTAGATACATATTATATCTATAAAACATAGAATTTTATATGTAGATATAAAAATCATAAGTGCGTGTCAGCAGCTACCTAGTAATGCTTTCTGTAAGTGGGTGGACTATCAAGATTTCACATTCAGACTTCTAAACTTTTCACTTCTACACCAGTCAGCATTTTCGTTTATTTTGTTGGTGCTTGGGGAAACCTACCTGGGGATGATAATTTTCCTAACAGACTATTTACTTTTCAAACAATTTTACTTTTCTCTTGATCAGATCAACTGTGGTTCACAACCTTTGCTTCTGGCTGGCTATGAAGATGGATCAGTGGTCCTTTGGAATCTGTCAACTGGAAAAGTGTTGAGCCAACTTGTTTGCCACCAGGAGCCAGTGATGAGCCTTGACTTTGACTCGGAGAAGGCCAAGGGGATCTCGGGCTCATCTGAAAAGGTGCTTAGCATCTGGAGCCTCAATGAGCAACAGAACCTCCAGGTCAGGATCATTGGCCCTCTAGTGTCATTTATCCCACTTTGCACTAACAGTTTGATAGACTAAAAAAATATTTAGTCATGAAGAGGAGTTGTTGCAGATCTCTAGCTAATTAATCACAGACTGGTTAGAATGTCTGTGCTATGTGACTAGACTTAGCAAAAGATGGTGAGGATTTAAAAAAAAAAAAAGAAAAAACCTCTCTCACATGTTTCTGGTTTTACCAAAGTTGCAACAGGCACACAAGCCTAGCATTACTCAAGCCATTGCCTCTGTATCTTCATTTATCACTTTAGTAGTATTCAGCTCTCGGAATGTCCTAAACATTATAAATGAGTTATAAAAATGAGAAACAAAGCATTGCTTTTCCAAAGGTTCTGCTTGAATGGATAGAGGTTTCTTTCCACTGTGGGAAAGACAGAAATATTCCATGAAAAACTTCACAAACAAAAAGAGTAGGAGTAGCCCAGCTAGCACCAAGAGGACATGAGGTTTAGGCAACCAGCTTCCTTTGGCACCTTTAGAGCCCTAGCCAGAGACAGAAAATAAGTTAATTGGATATATCAGTGTGTGTCTGAGATACACATACCTGGAATGACTGGTTTAGAAGGAGGTCTCATAATCACCAGTTCAGGCTATGCTAGCGAACGGCAATAAATATTGCTTAATCTCGGCAACTTTAGCAAGTGTTCCAACAGTGCCAAGGGGTTAAGTAGGTTTTTAACTAGGTGTGGAAATGAAGTGCATAAATAAGGCTCATGAAAATTAAAATGGCCTGTGCATAGCCTCTCCACTGCTGAGTGCTTTAACCTTTTTTTAAAGTGGCAGTTGTCCCCCGAACACAGAATGAAGAGAACCTGAACCAGCCTCTGTGTGCCCCCATGTCATCCTTGAGAAGACAGCTGCTGGATACACCAGTTCATGGAAGAACAATAATCGCTCTTCCAGCTTGTAGCTTTTGTGGAGTTTTTTTTTTTTAGGTAGTTTGGCAAGCTAATGCTGCTTTCTGAATAGTGTTACAGGAAGAAAAAAGCAAATGCTTGGACATCCAACTGTGACTTGTCACCTGGGGGACACTGTGAGGGTGTATAATCTGTTAGGCGTCACCACAGAACTAGCACTATTGAATGGCAGGGCACTAAGACCCAGTGCATGTTGGGTAAATGCGTCCCACTGAGCTGAAGTTTGGAGGACACAGTGCTCACTGAGAAGAACGTCTGAACTTTAATAAGCAATAAGACACGAAGTAAAAGAGGCACTCTAGACTCTGAATAAGTAGCAAAGGTGTTCTAAGCAAATGTGCTAAAGAAGAGTTTTAAGAAGTCTGGTACACAATTGTCATAGTTCAGTATTTTTTGTCACGTTTTTCCCTCCCCCTGCCCCAGTCTTTCTGTCACTATTGGCACACATCTGTACCTGGTGTCCTTAGCTCAGGGAAGCAGAAAGAAGGTGATTAGATAAGTCCCAGTAAGAAATTTGGTATTGAGGCTAGTTTTCTAAGGCCAAGGTGTCAGAAATCTGACATCATGACAGGCTTCTTACAGCTTCAAATACTCTGGTGTTGGAGAGGAAGCTGTTCCTTCATATTAATTATAGCATAGCTTTTTCCTAAATTCAAAGAAAATATTGTTCTCCATAGCACACTTCAGTTGGGTTAACCGTAACGCAGGGGTACAGGTATGACTCGTGAAAAATAAACAGTTGTTCACCTGAAGTATTCCAGGTATTGTCTTCCACAGGGTATTCACATTCTGAGGAGATGTAGGATTAGTTACATCTTCAGCACATCACACTGAGAGATAGTAGCTTTTCTCAGAAGAAATTTAAATGCCAAGTGTTATAAACTATAAGTAATGTTTCTGTTCTTCATGCATAGTGTGAACGCTCTAATAAAATGCATCTTTCATATGACCACTAGAGATTGTCAAGGACATAGATTAAGGTTTTTTTCCACTATTGCATTAATAATATAAACCAGATGGGGATTTTTTTTCCCTGACATTCCAGGTACCTGAGGTAATGGTAGATGTTGGAAAGCCACTCAGTGGCACATTATTTTTATTCTAAAAGGTTTTAATAAGTAAACGTGGTGCATAGCTATCTGCCGTTGGAGAAATAATGACGCAATGATGGTACTTCAGCTCTGTTTTAAGTGGCAATGTTCCAGTGTGTCAATGAATAGATGATGAAGGTAACTTCATAGTTTATTGCTATGAGGAAAGTTTGGTGTATTGTCTTCTACAAGAAAGTTGCTGAAATCATCACTGTCAGCAAATGACTGGATTGGTTTTGAGCCTTCTGATTTGGACAAGATAGTGTAATTATGTGATGATGTTTGTGGTAGGATGTAGGAGGTAAACAGCTTCTGCAGGTGAATAAACAAAGCAGAACTAAAAAATCTGATAATCACAGAAGCTCCTTTATATATGACAAGAGAAAAAAATATCTGTAAGCTGTAATATAAGTACGCACACAAGTTTTGTTGGTTGGGTTGCTGAGGCTTTTCCCTCAAATGCTGAAGCTAAGGCTGCCACTATCTTGGCTATTTTTCTAATAAGAATAGGGCTTAAAGACATGATTTGGATGTAACAGAGGGAGATTTTAAGAAAAGAAAAATCATAGCTAGCATGTGTGAAGGAGGTGTGAATATCTGTTGGCCTCAGCTTGTCAAAATTTCTTAATGTATCTGCTAGTAGATGCAAGTGTCCTTGGTCATGACTGGCTGAAAGCAGCTCACCTGTTTTTACTTCTTTGTTTTCTTAATTACAAGCTGGTTTTCTGGTTAGGAAATGATGTTGGTATGCATTTGACTACAGTAAGTGACTGGATGGCACAAATCCTGGCACTAGGATTTCACCTGGCTGCATATACCTTGAGCAAGTTGTTCTACTTTGTTTTTCTCTCTCACCTCTTGTGTTTGCAGATCATGCACAAATGCCCACTGTTCCCTCATGTTCCATAGCCAAAAGGCATCACCATTATAGGCTTCATTTTCAAGTTGTAGCTTGCTGATGACATGCAATTTCTCCCAGTCACCCTGATTTTGCTGTATGGATCTTGCCCACATAATTGACAGTAATGATGGGAAGCACCACACCTGGGATTGGTTATAGCCATTAGCTAATAATCTCAGTTACAGAGTAAGGCGCATCTTACATTTGCCAGGCTGGTGATGTAAGTAATAAATCCTTCCCTTGCCAGTAGGCATACGCCAACAGAAATCCCACTGAAGCCATGCTACATTAGCTTAACTGGGGAGTTTGGAAGAACATACGTTCTAACAAAATGCACAGGTTTTACAGCAGCAGCCCAACACAAAGGCCCACGTACAGCCTCCTACTGTTCATCAGGCTTGAGCAAAACTTGCTGTCCTCTGTTCTGAATCGGTTGTAGACAGATTCATCAGGTTTTGTTTAAAAGACGAATGTACAGAGCATGCAAGACACGTCAAGTTTCATTTAGCCTTTTTTTCTCATCGAGTTGCATGTCTCTTGCCTGTTTGAGTAAGTAGCTGGGCAGTTGTTATCTAGTTGAAAAAGAATTGCTTATAGCTTTGTGCCTGTAAGATTCCAAGATGTGTTCAACTGCATCTGAAACCAACTTTGACCAGCATTTCTGGAGTTTTAGTTTTCATACATCCAGTATTATAGTTAAAATTATCTGCAATTAATATATTCTTTATAATCCTGTACTAACCATGCATCACGGAATGTCCTTTGAGGAGGAAAGCTACTCAGATGTAATATGATTGTCAATCCCTTCCTGCCTCAGAAAAACAGCAAACAACACTCAGTGTATTAAAACATGCACTGAATTACATTAAGCTTTGGTTACACATTCAGTCTTAAGTGGATGGTGGCATTAACGTATCGTTTCCAATTCTGCTTATAAATAACAGCACTTCAAGGTCAGTATACACTCAAAAGGTGTTTTCTGCATTGTGACAAAAGCTAGGCTATTTCAACATGCACGTATGCACGCGCGCGCGCACACGCGCTCTGGTGCATATACTGTACGTGTTTCAGAGGTAGACTGCTGACTAATACAAGTTATCTGAGGTGAGAACAGCGAAAGTGTATTTTATTGAGCTTTTCCCCAGTGCTTCAGGGGAAACGCATGTCATTGAAGCAAAAACTTTTCTTCCCAAGGGCTAAGTCTTGTGCAGCCCCAGTGCCTCCTGAAGGAAGCTAAATGCCTTCCAATTTAATTGTGCCCCTCAGAAACTGTGCCCCAGTAGTCTCCAAACAGTAACAAAAAGCTTCCAAGATTGAAATCAATAACTTGGTCGTAATCCCCTTCTTGGAATTTGGTGTAAATAAAAGTCTCTTGGGAAGGAGTACTAGAAATACAGATTTCCTGACACTGTAACCTAATTCCTGGAAGCATTCCTTTCTCAAGACTGTGGTAAATGCTACCACAGCTTACTGGGTTTTTTGTGAGGGGCCACAGTAGTAGAAGTAAGTAGCAGGTAGTTTAAACATCAGCTCAGAATTTCAGCATGGGAATATTGCAGAAGCAGGGAAAATATTTGGCCATAGCGCTGAACATTGCAGCTCATGCAAGAGTAGCTGGAAGAAAAGAGCAAAGCTGTGTAGTCTGGTTCTCAAAACCTTGACTCAGAGCTTCGCTTGTGGCAGAATACAAATAGCTTTAAAGGAAATATAAACTAAAAACAAGAAAGGGATGCTTTTATTTTTAGAGAATGGTGCTGGAGATAAATAGGCTCAAGTTCAGGTCTTTTCCATCTTTGCCTATAATTGTTCTCACTTAAGGCATCATCCACCATGTGGTGAAAAGCTCCATACTACCCATGTGATAATGGTGCGTATGGGTGGGCACTATACCTTCTAAAAATCACAAACCAGTCCTTTTTCTTCTGTTTGTTTGAAACAATTAGAGCTCATATAACTTTCTCACACAGGTTTACAAAACACACAAACTTGTCAACGCTGGCATATCTGGTATCACCATCCGTCCAGACAAGAAGATTTTAGCAACAGCAGGGTGGGATCATCGCATCAGGATCTTTGGCTGGAAAAAAATGAAGCCCTTAGCAGTGCTGGACTACCACACAGCGACTGTCCATTGTGTTTCTTTCTCAGATCACAAAAACCCTGGTGAGAGACTTCTGGCAGCTGGCTCAAAAGATCACCGCATCAGTATCTGGTCAATATATACTCAGACGTGACATGTTCTGCACTGTCATGGACTAGGAAACCAGGATTGGTGAAGCAATTCTTTATACTGTAATTCAAACCTGGATGTGGGGAAGCAGTAGAATGTATTTCCAGGCTGAAGTAAGACTTCTAGGTTAATTCTTATGCTGCTTGTTCAAGCTGCAGGTTTTGTTTTCCAGAGAGGGAAGTGGATTTTTTAAATTCATAACAAGCAGAGCAAGGCCAGTCACAAACGAAGACACAGAACAAGTCCCTTTGAGTTCTGCTACAGGTTTTGCAACAGCTTTTCTTGGCAGCTTCCTTAAATAACTTGTGCCAATATCTTCTTTGGTGAAAAAGGACTGGAATCCCTCAGACTGCAGCGGGGGCAGAATACATCTGTTTGTAAGTCATTATGTATCCAAGAATCTGAATCAGTGTAAAATATCACTCTTTCTTGAAAATTTATACCCATTAAACCACCTCCAGTGGTTTCTCATTGTCAGTTACTTTTTCTTCCCCATAACTGAAAGGCTATCAGACCAAGCTTGATTTGTTCACACTTCTGTCAGTTTCTAACTTAAACCAACAGCCAGGAATGTGACTAGGGACGGCCTTTGGCATTTATGAATTTCATTATGTCTCCTGTCACCTCAAGCCTCACAATTAATCACAAGAAAGAAAGGGGGGAAAATCTTGCCCTGCACTGCACTGCAAAGCTATGTAAAGCCTTTTGCAGAGCCAGCGCTAAATCCTTTCCATAGACTGACTAGCTGAAGGATTTAAGCTCAGCAATCCAATTAGCGCCCTTTTCCTTGGAGAGTTAGGGGTAAATTTCAGCATGGCAAGTCTGGGATTCAGCTGCATAAGTCCCATTAACATTTAGGGGAATTGCATGGATAAATCCTTATCCACACGGTGCAAATAACTCCATTAAGTTGTCATCCCTACAGCCATGGAAGCTGACATTAATTCATGAAGAGTTTTTTTTTGTTTGAATCACGAAGCAGCATTTGCATTCTTTAAAGCATATTAGATATACAACAGTCCATTCGTAGCCATCTTACCATTGTATTCAGTCACAAAGTTGCAGTTAGAACTGTCCTGCTGAAGCAATTAGCAAGGACCAGTTTGATAAAAAGGAGGTGGCCTAGAAACTAGAACTCAGCTTTACAAACTGAAGTGTTCTGTGTCCAGGCTGTGCACTGTTGATACTTTATTGGAAGTATTTGTTTCTGCCTCTGTACAGAGCTGGACATCAAAGAAAAAAATCACCAGAATTGTAGTGAACAGCAACATCAAAAGACTTCAGAAATTATTTCAGGGAAAACACACAAGCATATTAAGGTCTGGGTCTGCTATCCAGCTGTGCTTTGCAGGCAGAGAACACTGTTGGACTAAAAGTCTTAAGCACCAAGGCCAATGTTCTTTCCATTAAAACACAGAAACAGGATGCTGCTCCCAGGCTTTTTGCAATAAAACTTGGCCTTACACATTTTGGAGTGTGATAGCACTTTAAATAACACATTTCTTTTTGATTGTTTCTTTGCTAGTCAGTAGCTGCAGGGGGGAATCACACTGCAGTTAAAGCCTAATTTTGAGTGATCCTGAGTGAAAGGGAGGTGCTAGTGTCATTACATTGACCAGACAGAGTTGCATAGATGTAAGTGCTCCATCTCCACCCATCATCCACCTCCCACACAGAGGAGGAGCTACCTACACCATATGGCAGCCTTATGGAATGAGACAGGGTCTTTCGCCACAAACCTGCTGCTGGAAGAAACCTTTTCTTTTTTTCTTTTCCCCCCTTTCTTAAAGCAGGTCAGAATCAACATAGGAAAACAAACAAATAAATAAATACAGAAAACATTGCCATATATGGTCCAAGGAGCTGTCATAGGGAGTTTGCAGAGATTTCCTTTTGGCTGTCCTGTCTCATACTGCACCACACATGAAGCCTGTCAGGCACCTTTGAAATTGGTGTCTCCCATTTGAGTGGTGCCCTGCAAGCAGAACTTAGTGAAATTCTGCTGTATGAGAACAGTTTCACAATCACTTTATTTTTAAAAGGACATAACCCAGTGCTTGGGCTTTAGTCTCCTCTCCACTTAGATTATAAATAAATACATTAAATATTAAATAAGTAGGAGAACTGAAATCTCTACATGCTCAGGAGAGTGCCCTGTCCTGCACTTTAAAAAAGGTGCAGTGATTACACAGGTTAATCAACAAGCTGGAAGTGAGAGCTGATGAAGGCTCATGCCCTAAAAAAAGCACTGCCCTGGAAGGTGAAAAAAACCAGCTCCACATTTCCTCAAGCATGGGTCTAGGTGTCCTGTGTCAAAAATCAGCACTTCCCAACTCCAAGATACAGGGTTAGAGGCACAGCTGCTACCATCATTTTGCATGGGTCAAGGCCAGGAACACCTCTTTGGGACTCCTGATACCACAGGCATGGGACTGCTCAGTGCTGGAGCCCAAGCTTTTAGACTATCTGAAAAGCTTAGCTTCTGAGCAAGACTTAAGTTTCCACAGCTCATCACTCAAAAGAAACCCCCAAAAACCCAACCCCAAAAAACAAACAAACCAACCCCAACCCCCAAGACACGTAGACAGTCCCTGCACTGTGAATACACACTCAGTTTCCTCTCTCAACTGTGCATCCTAAAAAAAAGTGCCTTTCCCCCTTTTTTCCTAATGGACTCGACAGCTGCTGTGCAGTGGCACTGGGATACGGGAGTGGCCTGGAGGGTTCAAGCATTCCTCTGCTCCATGGCAGCAAACAGCAGCCTACACTGCTGGGCAGTTTCCACAGAACTGAGCTGCAGGTTCAGTACCCATCCAGCAGAAAAGGTAAGAAAATCCAGGGCTCGCCCATCTTGGGCAAATGGTTATGGCAGGAAATGAGAAGGGACAAACCTGGTCCTGGTAGAGAAGTAACAGCTCTCTCTTCTCACCCTTTTGACAGGAAAAGGCAGCTGTGCCACCAGGGCATATTGTCAGCAATGAGAAGCCAGTTTCAAGACTGGAGCGGGGACTAAGACGCAAACCTCTCCAGCATTTCAGGGCAGCTCCACGCTCAGCACACCCCTTGTTCTGAATGCCTGTTACGAGCCCCTAATGCTGCAGGGCCCTTGGGAGGCTCCAAGGCATTGATGCAGCCCGGCTTCTGCTCCTGGCACAACTGGCTGTCGGGCTGGCTCACAGCTACCCCACCCAGTGTTTCCCTCCTGTGTTCTAGACCTCAGGTCCCAAAGCAGGACACAAAATGTGTCTTTAATGAAGGCCTGGGCATCTTACAGCCACAGTACGAAATAACTTTTGATGCAAATACTGTGCTGTTGGCACAGTGGCAGCCCCCTAGGAAGAATGGATTAATACCCCATGTCTTAGTAAGAGTGCTATTAGGTCAGAGCCTGAAAGTTAGGAACTCTTGAGTATATTATTTTCTCTGAAAAATGCCATTTACTGTCAATGTTGGTGTCTAAATTAATTACAGAGATTCACAACAGATGTTTAGATTTACTAATAGGTATTTTGGAAGATACTCTAAAGATTACTATGTGCCTTCCATCAAACTTAGCGCCCTTTGCTGGGGGTTAAATATTTATGTTTGTCTGACTAGGTAGATTTAAAAATAAACTCAGTCATGCAAACACAAATTGAAAATGAGGGCATGAACTGCATCTGTAATCTTACTAGCAGACAGACACAGAGGTAAAGAGTTTCATCAGCTTCAAGAGGAAGGACACGTTGCAGATCTGCTTGCAAGAACAGACCCATCCTATACTTATTTACTTCCCATTACCAAAGCACTATCCATGTGGCACTTTTGCACATTACAACAATTAATTCATTAACACTTTACATTACTACTGATTTTATTTAAACACTCAGCAAAGGGATTTTTTTTTTTTTCCACATTGTAGTTTCTTTGAAATGAGCAACCAGACTACATTAGTTTGATTTAGAATTGAGCCTAAATGCCATAGTTTGGATATGAATTAGTCTTCTAAAAGTTTTATTTGCTTAAGGAACTGACCTGGACTTTCCCAGAGTAGAATGATTTCCAACAGGAAAGACAGTCTATGTTGCTATAGACTGTACAATACAGTTGTGTGATTACATCTAGGAAATTAACAAGTGTTTTTTCTGAAAAAAATGTAAAGCTTTTTACAATTGTAACATGAGCATGGTTATCAGTCAAGATTTCAGCTGACTTGCTAGCAGGAAGGCTGTGAGTGAGGAGCCACCTTAAGCTGCTGGAGTTAGCTCTGGAATCTCACCTGCCAGAAAGGAACAGGGCTAGCCTGTACCTGGCCTAAGGATTCAGCAGTGAAGGTGGTGACAGCTAAATTATTACAAAAGGCTTCCTCCCAAGAATCATCGTCTTTGGCACTGTGAGAGGGAAGAAAGGAACCAGCATTCATAAACTAATAGAAATAAATCCCAAACACTAGCATTTGTGCAGCAATTACATGGAATATTTATCACTGCTGGAATGAATGGTGATCTCTGACCCTCTAACATTTTTTGCAAATGAATCCATTAGTTCCAACCCCTTTCTCTTATCAGTACATGAGCCATAAAATATTGCAGGTGTAGATGAGCAAGGAAAGGGGAGATTAATTGTATTTGTAGTAATGAGTGAAAAAGGAAGTAGACTGAGGGTCTGCAATGAGGCAGTTGTTAAATTTAGCCCTATACAATGCAATTGCATTAGTAAGCAAAGAAATTACTCTTTGCAGCTGGGCTTGGATTGTTGCAAAGGTTTCAGTTTTAAAGACCAGATTTTTATAGTTAAGTCAGTACTGGCTTCTGGACTGCTTTGGTTTTTAGCACATTTAAGATGCATCTACAAAGCCAACTTACAAATTAATAAATCTTTCCTTTAATTCAGTCTGCCAAGAACGAAGATAGAACACTGACTACTGCAGAAGCCATGTTAGTGATGTAAACCAAAGGACTGGGGATTAAACAAGGATTACCAAGCGCTAAATCAATGTGTTTCCTTTTCTGGCTGTGTGTCTGTGGTGTGAAAGTATGGATCATTACATAAAACATGGCACATGACTGCCTGGATTAATACTAGACAATGTTACAGCAATGCCGAGACTCAAAGTTTGATGTTTAAGCACGACCAGTGTGCTACCAAGAAAGTCATGGCAATGACTAAGGAAGAAGGCACGTTTTTTCTATTGTTTGTAGTATCCAGTAATTTTTCCAAGTAACCCTGGCTGTGTTTAACCCATGCCCTACTCTTCTGAGGCAAGCTGGAGCTTTTTTTTTGTTATAATGTAAAGAAAACTATCCAGGATTAAGATCCTACTAGTTTTTTTGGCAATTCATTTAGGGATCTCACAATATGAAATTAAATGCAAAAAAACCCTCATATCTGCACTATCAGATACAACAGACAGAAAAATAACTTTTAAAATAGACTTAAATTGAAGCATGCCAGCTGTGAAACTTGCCAACAACATCAAAGTAAGCGTGGACCTGGTCTAGTAGACCAGGTTGCTCAAAGCCCCATCTGGCCTGGCCTTGAACAGCTCCAGGGATGGGGCAGCCACGGCTTCTCTGGGCAACCTGGGCCAGTGTCTCACCACCCTCACAGTACAGAATTTCTTCCTGATATCTAAACTAAATCTCCCCTCTTTCAGTTTAAAACCATTACCCCTTGTCCTATCACTACACCCCCTTATAAAGAGTCCCTCCCCAGCTTTCCTGTAGGCCCCATTTGGCCAAGACCAGGCCAGCAGCCAGAGTTTGGGCTGGTTAGTCACACAGCCGTTCTTGTGTATGGTTTATCTACCACCACCCTGTATCAAACACCACAAAATAACAGGTCTGTTTGGTTGAGCCATCTGCTCCCCTATGCAACTGTAATGCTATCATCAGCGGCATTTACTCAGCCTATTAGGAATTTTGTTCCAGAGTAGTCACCCCCCCCCCAAATACATTTAGTAGTGATACACACCCCAAAATACATTTAACGTTCATGTCTGAGTACGTAAATTTTGGTTTAGCTATTAGTGGTTTATTCCCCTTCAATACAATCCATCACAAAAACTTTGACACTACAATGCATTATTAAACCACATAGTTGGGACCGTAGCAACATAATCTCTCAGTTGTGAATGTTTCGCTCATCTGATTAATGGTATGAAATATATCTGTACGTGCTAGCAATCAGCAGTGTAGTGCTTTATTCTGACTTATCTCAGAGGAATTTGATTTGCAGTTTGGTATTATAAGAGGAGGGGAAAGGGGGGTGAGGGAGCAAATCAAAACAAAGAAGCAACTTGCCCCTGTAAGTTGGATGATATAAAGATTCTGGAAGGCACTAAGGGCCTTGAAGCAATCCACCTCCAGCAAGGTGCCAGATTCCTTATGGGAAAAGGACAAGGATGGCAGGGAGGAAAAGTACCTAGAGCAAGCATACAGTGATAGGTCTGTCTTTTTCAACTTGTACACCAGCTCATTTCAGTTTCAGAAGTATTTGCTTTTACCGCCTCATCATCCTTTTTTAAAGGTGTTGGATCACTAGGAAATCCTGTAAACCGCAGCCTACACCTCTGAATAAGCCTGTGCTCACCCAGAGGAGCATATATTTAGTTCTCTACTATGAACGGTCGTAATGCCAAGTGTTACTGGAGACAGCAGCGGGAGGGACTGAGGTCTTAAAGCGGTCACATGCACTGCAGAAGAACCATCCCAGAGCAGTACTATCTCCTTAGAGAAGAGTGACATGGATGTGAAAAAAATATTAATTCTAACAATTGCCTATTATATTTCAAGTTATAATTAAAAAAAAGAATAATCTGTTACATTAGATTTAGACTACAGCTGGATGTAGTTTCCTCCTAGTTTTTATTCACAGTATATGTAAATTAGGACAGAAAAAACCTACAGCAATCCTTTGGCACTTTCTGGACAGCAATGATCTCTTTCCTACCAGCTGCAGGGTTGATTGATCCTGATTATGCCCAGCTCAGGGAATGTAGGGAAGATGCTGAAACACTGAGCCATTATTCTGCTCCATAGCTCTGGCATCTCATGCATGCAAAGGTACATCTTCCAGGCACCCGTGGCACTGCTTGCTATGAACATGTTCTGACATAGGTAGGAGGAAAGTTGGTGCATTGGGCCTACATAATAACTTTAAACATGGCAGAGAATGTGGACATGGCATTTGTCTTCATGGTAATTAAAAAAATTGCTGATACGAAATCTCAGTGATTCATTGTCTGTGTTCACAAAAAAAAAACATCTAGGCTGCTTTTAACATAGTACTTATGGTAAGTATTGTCTTTTCAGATTTTTTTTCCTCAGAAATTTTGATGGCATGCAGACTTGGCATCATGCTAAATAGAGACATTGAGTCTTTATAGTTTTATCTCTTGAGCCCATCTGTTTTGAAGTAACTGACAACAAGCAGGAAAAGGAATAGCATGAAAGACTCACTTCATGTTTGCTGAAATAAAAGAAATGTGTAAGGCAGTGCTCAAATGAAATCAGCCTGGGAGGAGGGCGGCTGCCCCGTCTCTCACCAGCCTTCCTCTGCCCTTTTAAGATGACTGGAACCGGAAGGCTTCACCTGCAACCCCTCCGCTCCCAGTGCTCCCTCTGACTGCCCGCTGTTGGAGCTCACCCCCCAGCCCAAAGGCAGCTGAAGCAGGCAGGCTGGAGCACCGAGGGAGAAGGGGAACCGTCTGCCCCCCGGAACGAGGGACAATGGGAGCACTAGGCAAGCAGGGTAAAAAAGCAAACAAGCGCCAGGGCCCTTGTCCATCAGCCAAGCTAAAACCATTGAAAAAAACAACAGTTCAAACACCTCACATGAAGGTGCTTCAGTAAGTTTTACGCGTTGTTTATTCTGTTTTTAACTTCCTTTTGCAATTTACAGATACAGCCCAAGGACTTCACTCTGAGTACCTGGGCACTTGTGCAATTACCCTGTTACAGGCAGGTGCAGAACATCGCAACAGCACGAGAAGTGTCCTGCCCTGCCCACTGAAACAACCGGTGGGTTAGTTACTAGAAGTAGCATCAATGGCGTCTTGGGTTGCAGGAAAACATGCCCTTTCCTTCTCCAGCGACCAATGACCGCTAAGGGCTGTTCATACAGGAACTACAAAATTCTGTAACTAGAAGTCAGGCTAGAAGAGACGTAAAAGGGCACTTGCTTTCTCAGTGAGGCACACCGTATGAAATGTTTGTCCTCTCACGGAGATAAGAGGCCATCCTTTATCAGCCACAGAATCACTCTGAGCAGAAGATGGAAGTTGCTATACGAGTTTGCATGATTTTACACCGTGTAGCAGCTAGCCCTTTCCTTTATGCTGCTCCGTCTCTTTATAGAATTAGGTCCTAAATGTAACTTTTCTGGCTTTTGTTCTTAATGACTTTCTTACCAGTTCAAATTTATAATTTTAACCTAAATAGAAGTGAGTGATTTATTGTAATTATTTTGTATAGGCTGCTCTTCATAAACTTTTTTTAAAAATCTGGAAAAACATTTAATTTCCCATATGGAAAGAACACATTTATCATACTTTACTCAGATATACTTGGCTGACTATTGCACATATATGCAAAACATATGTGACATATTCAAGGCTGAATTTCATAAAACAGAAATGCTATGAAATGTGATATAATAAATATATTACACAGACATATGTGGCCAATTTATAAAACTATGATATCTTTGGTAAATTTATAATAGGTCATTTCTACTAATGGGGGGGAATGAGTGCATTTTTCTGGCATATGCAACACATACAGTACTTTACGTAGACTTCCTGAAGGGAGCTGGACCTTTGAAAAGAAGACTTGTACATATATAGTGTACATGGGACGTGTACATATCTGTCAAAATTGATGTATATCTTCAAAACCAGCTCTTGCTTTTTGCACTGATCAGGTGTACAACATACTGGGCAGGAAAAAAAAGTATGAAATACTATTCTCGGAGATGAGCAAACCTCTGATACGCTAACTAGATTCCCACAGACAATGAGTGTCTCGCTTTAATAGAGAGCTCATTTTATAAGCACATGCTGCGCTCGTGATAACAGCCAGTAACAGAAATCTTTGGTTATGGTTGCTTTCATCTAGTTGTGTCAAGTACTCATGTAAATTAAATATCTTCCTCATCAATTGAATTAGAATAATTAAATGAAGAAAAAACGCCATACGTTTAGAAAAGAGCAACATACATACACACATACTAGCCTCTACGCTAGCAGCTTCCACTCTTCATAACACCAGCTTATAGCAACGGCTGAATTATTGCTGGCTGATTATCTTCAAATTCTAACTTACAGATTACTGCCCCTCCTTATTTATGCCTGCGTGCTTCAAAGATCAAATCTTTCCTTTGTAACACAAATCTGTATTTTCCTCTCAGATTGCGTATTTGCAAGTTTCCAAGGGTTCATTTCCCGCGTGTGCATAACCTGCCTGGTGCGATGCCGGCTCTTCCCTCTGGAGGGAGCCTGCTCTTCAGGCACAGCCGGGCGGGGCGCGCCGGTGCCGCACCCCCGGCCACCGGCCCCGCGGTACCCCCGGCGCGCCGCGGTACCGCCGAAGCCCACCCCGGGGCAACACGGCACCTCTTGGCTACGCCGGCCGTTTAAATAAGTGGCGGGTCAGACCATCGAACCCACTGTCTCAACGCTGTGACAGCAAAACCGCGTTTGTTTTCAACCCATCGTAACAGAAGGAAAGGCAACAAGGACCAGAACATGTATGTGCACACGCACGCACACTCTTTCCCCAGCCTCCACCCCAGCTGCGTTCGACAGGCTCACAGCAACTTTTTGAGCTCCTTGGACGAAGGTGCTAAAACTTGCCTTGAAAGCACTGCTGCGGTAGCTCTTCCAGCGCTCCTCGGGCAGCCGGGCTCAGCTGCCACCCCCAAACCCAACCTGCGCGTGCCTAACTTGTTCCCAGCGGCTACAGGGATGCCTTGACGTCGGCAGAATGTTGCACAGCAGGAGCGACCCTGTCTTTCTTCTTCCCTTCTGGCCCTATCAAGGTGCGGCTGCCCCTCGGCCGGGGATCCAGGCATTACAGCTGAAATCCACTTGCTGGTGAGAATAAGACCTGTTTGGCAGGGAGGACAGCACACCAGCTGAGGTGGCTCTCAGCCCTGCAACCCCGCTAGCCCTGGCTCCTTGGATGGATGCACTAGGAAACCCCTAGCTCATGGGAGACCCACACTGTCCCCCAGCGGCCTGGTGGCTGCAAAACGCCTTTTTATGCTGACTGCAGCCCTTGGGTCATTCTCCACACTGCAACCCACTGTTGCACAGGCTGTAGCATGAGGGAAACCAGCGTGCTTGCTCCCCTGGCAACGGCAATGCATATGCGTACTTGAGATTGACTGAAGAGCTGCCAACACTCCAGGACGCTGAGAGGCATCTGCTGGGGACCACCTTCACAGCTCCACCCAAAGCAGTTCTAGGATCTCCCTGAACAGGAGGAAAGATTAAAAAGCACATCCACGAAGTGTGTAAATGGTGTGCATGAATACTGCAAGCAGACAGAATTCTCATCCCCATGCTCCTATCCTACATTGAATTTAGTCAGATCCATTAGCAGGGAAAAAATAAAACCACCACCAACAAAAAAAAAAATTCCTGAAAACCTGAGCTATCCCCAGTGTTTGGGTAAGTGATCAAGCAAAGACCTCCCTTGTTTCACCTGTGGGTGCCTAACCCTATATTTATCCACTGAAGTAAGTGATGCGGTTTGGAGCAATCAGTAAATTCAGCCTGTACCTCTGGAAAATGGAGCCACATGGCTAATTTATTCTCTAGCCCTGTTTGGAAGAGACAAAGGGTGCTTATAACCTCTGTGCTTGGGCCTGTTTTACCAGCAGCTTTTAAATACACAGTGTTATGTGTGACCTAAGGCAACCATAAGTGGACGTATTGTCTGGAAATTCTGCAGCCTTCTTTCCGAGTATGTGCCATGGACCTTGGTGACGGCATGTACTGAGGGAAGTTTAAACATGCATGTAATCAAATCATACAAAGTAATTTTTCAAATGAAACTGCAATACATATAGATAAGGCATGGCCTGTACATGATATATCTTGACTAACTGGCTGATAGGCAACATAAAATTAAAGTGTTACAGATTTTCTGTGATTCTCAAAAGGTTTGTACTACTCAGTGTGCAGTGTTACAGGGGGTTTTGTTTGTTTCAAGTGGATTTTTTGTTGTGATAGAAAAATAACCCTGTTTGCTTTCCATATCTGGAACACTCCCATCCGGTGAGATAGACATAGCTCTACAAGAAGGAAACACTAGTCAAAACCCCAAGGAACCTTGATTTAAGAACTAAAACATGACATGAAATGGGCTCCTAACATGCCTAATACTAACATATTGCATGCACCTTGCATGTTGATGGCCTAAAATCAGGGTTAGAAATCCCATTTTCATAGTTAAAACTGTAGTCTTGATACAGCTGCATGGTCCCTCCTTCCCATTCAGATACGGGACTTCTAGCACAGAGGATAGACTAGTGATCCTGAGAGCCCACTGCCCACAGCCATAGGTTGAAATTCTGTGATCTTCTCTTCTTCTAATGGAGATAAATTAAAATTCCTACAGCCAAGGCAAGGACCTTGAGCCACTTTCTGTAAGAGCACAGTTTAGTCCTGGTGTTTTGGGTCATGCAGTCCTCTCAGCTCTTGTGCAGTAAAGTACGTTTGAAAAGGTGTGTGGCCAGTCTGCACTGAAAGCCAGTGACACTTCTTGCAGCACTCTACGTATGTTTAAAGAAAACAGGTGCTTACCAATACAAACAGAAACGTATCATACCCATTTCAACCTGGGACCCCAACCCTGCAAGTTGTTGCATAAGGATAGATCGCTACAGTCATGGGCAACTCTGGCAACCAGGGAGAAAGAAGGGAAGGACCATTCACCTGTGGAGATTCACTATTTGTTCAGACTAAGCAACTCCAGTTTAGCATTCCTTCCTTATTTAAGTGACCTCATTTTGTAAGGGAGGTTTAGACTTCAGACCAGACAAACTGACAAATACACACAAGTATCAAACAAGAAATGAATGAAAGAAAGAAAGAAGAGGAAAAACATTTATAAATTCACTGTCCAATATCTTTTCAATTTAAATGAAATAAGATTATCTACATATATCTACAAATATCTACATGTATCTACACTGTTTCCAGATATGATTCTTTGGTTGTCTTCACCTTTTTCCTACACTGCAACTATCAAGGAACAAAAATATGTTCGTATAATCTTTGAAAGAAATAATAAATATAACAACTTCATTAAACGTTTGACCAAAGCTTTGGCACTAATCAGTTTACAAATAACAAATCATACTGAAAACTCTGAAATAACAGCGGCAAAGCAACAGAGCACATCCGAGAGCCATTTCCCACTGACTAATAATAAGCACAAGGCTATTTTACATCAACCTTTCTGAGAACATTAATTATGGTGTAGTCAGACACTAAGAATCTCACAATTCACTGCAAATGTCAAATAAAATACATATTTCTTGCACAAGTATTTTTCATAGATCCAGATATATTTTTTTTATAACAGAAAAAAATACATAAAATATTCATGTTAGCCTGTATCCCTTCTTAAACCCTTCCAAAAAGTTTTGGAAGCCCAAAGCCCGCTGCCAGAGACAGAATAAACATTGCTATTAACGCTGCCACCTGCACAAGGGAAAGATTATGTTTTAAAAGTTTTGTAGTGAAAAATGCACAAACATGGATGAATAGCGGACTTAAAAAAAAAATAACCCCCTTCTTTTCATAGAGTCACATGGAAGAATCAGACAAGTGTTCATAATACTGTATACCAGACAGCTGAAGTGCTGTTCAATACGTTCTCTGAACAAAAAGGGACTGCCGTTTGGTGAGCATCTGACAACAAAAACACAAGCCAACTATTGAAAACACATGACTGGAGAAACTGTGATGAACAGGCCCATCTTTTGAACAATAAGGAAAGACTACTTGAAGGAAGATGTTAATGGAAAAAAAGAAAAAAGTACTTACCAGCTCTAAGAGGGAAGACGTGGCAAGCAGGTAGGTGCAGAATAAGTGCTTTGGGACTACTGCAGTTTGGGTCAGCCAAATATAAGGGGTGAGGCATACTGGTGAAAAAAAAACCCTGAAGTTCCTCTAAAAGGCACCTCTTAATGGGAGAGCATCAAGAGCTTGGGAAAGGGTGTAGGAAGGCAGTACTGTGAGGCTGCCTGGGAAGCAGCCAGTTTACAAACTATTGCTGAGAATACACAGCCTAAATTCTGCGGGTATTGCCCCCACACCCAGGCTGGTTTTTAAACCTTAGTATCCATTGTTGTGAAAACAAGATGCTATGCATGGCTGTGCTCTTGGCCACGGGCTCAACAGCTCCAGAAAACGCTGTTGTGGTTAAGCTGCCCCAGCAAACCCCAAAACTCAGAGCAGGTCAGGACCAGGGCAGAAGGGGACGATTAGTTCTGACAGTGAAGATTCAAAGTGTTCCCTTAAGTTAGACTCTGCTTCCTTTGAAAGTCTCCTCGAAGAACTACCTGAGCCAACCGCGAAGCAGGCCAAGTGTCCCCGAGGTAAAAGAGAGACTTACATCAACATGTGCAGAATTACACTCTGTCCCCGGGCTCGGTGTCCGGCTCACGGCCAGCCCCGCCGCTTGCCCTGCTCGGTGCTAATGTTACCCGTCCCACTGGGCTGGGAAACATCCGTGCCAGAGCCGAAACCGGTGGCGACATCAAATCTCCATCAGGAGACCCGGCGGGCAAGTGAGTAGGGGGCAAGTCACCTCACGGCTGCCCCTTCCCTGTCCTCTCACCACTTCCCAGAGGCCCTGCGGCCCTCAGTGCCCGGCGTGCTCGCGGGGCACCCGCACGGAGGGAGGCGCGGGGGCAGGGAGAAGGGAGATAACGACATATGGCTTCATTTATCAAAGTGCAGCTGCGGGTCACGCCGCCACGGGCATCA
>VZSZ01005261.1:364178-375578 GCA_013398815.1 Ibidorhyncha struthersii | reverse complement strand
TCTCCTCTCCCTCTCTTCTCCTCTCCTCTCCCTCTCTTCTCTCCCCACCCCACCCCATCACACTGTGAGCAGTTACTACATGTTGATCTCCATGTTGCTTCTGTGTCAGGGCAGATTGGGAATTTTTCAAGAGAATCCTCTCCACAATATCTGAGTGGTAGAGCTAGTCAAAGTCTTTCAGACAAATATTATTCCTTAAAAAGAAATGTATTTTCTTTAACCCCCTGTGAAAAATCCTTAAAAATGTCTGTGGTTCTGTCATTGATGTTGATCAAAACTATAGGGATGCGATGAATAAATGTGTATGATGGTTTGAAGAAAAATATGAAAAATTATTGCAAAAGGCAAGTGGAAGTTTTCAACAATCCCCAACAATTTTGGAGGTGGGAGGATTATTATTTTAGATTTTGTTCTCCAGCTCTATTGAGCATCTATTGTCTGAACTGTCACTGACTGATCAGAAGATCCAAAAGCCGTAGCAGAGAAGCCCAGATACAACCTGGCAGGTGCTGGACTGTGAACTTTTTCCAGCACTTTCACAGAAAAATCCAGTTGGGTGAGTCCTGTGTAAATAATGTCTTTATAAGCCATCCAAGCACCCTTGATTCAAGAGGATACATGTGTGCATCCAGTGCATGTTGCAAGATCTTTGTTGTTCAACCTTGGGGCTGAGTGGTGACATATGAGACCTTGCTTTGGGTTGCTGAAGGATTCACATCCTGCTAGCAGAAGTTGTAGTGTACTCAGTAGCCTGGCTCCTGGAACACATTCACCAAATATCTCATTATCCATAAACCAGATCACTGATGGAAGCATCACCAGCTTTAAAAAAAAAAAAAAAAATCAAATTATTCTTTTAATCTTTTGCTTTTTCCATTCTTAAAATAAAATGGCCAAATTTTAATGATTTTTTTTTTTCTGGGTATTACTCTCTGTGTTAAAGCTTACTATAATAAGGCACTTAAGCACATGCTTAACAAATAATATGGGAAGTTTCACTGATTGCAGCATGTCCCATTCAAAGTGAACACTTGATAGAAGAAGGTGTAAAGTTTCCTACTGAACAGAGACTACTTCTAGCAAGGAGAAATCTGATTCTGATAGAAAGAAAGAGATAATCTTATAGCAACAGCAAAAAAAAGTGAGCTGTGGAACGTGAAACTGTGCATTGTTGTGAGATGCTATTTTATGTAGCCACTGTAAGAAGCAAGACTATGTTAAACCAGTTCAAAAAGAAAAAAAAAATCAAGAAGAAAAAAATCTTTAGGAAATTCTGTTTTGCTTTCTGAGAAAGAGTGATTAAAATATTTATCTAAATAATTGCTGTGATTTTCTTTGATGTCACAACATTTTGCTCTTACTGCTCAAACTCTAACTGCACAGGAGTGTCTGAAGGACATATTAGTTAACATTTGTAAAGAGCTTTGCAGATAAAAGCTCTGTGTAAGTTTTATTACTACACTTCCAGCTGAGGAAATACGCTTTCCTTCTTCCACTGCTGTTCATTCTGATTCCTTATATTTTTCTCTTTTCAAAGAATTTACTTTTTTTTAATGTTAAAAGAGAGGTCTGTGGGTGATTTATCTTTTGTGGTGGACTCCAATCCAATTTTCTTTTTTTTTGTATGATCACCAAATATGTCTGTTTGCTTTTGCAAATGTCATGTTTTAACATGACACTGAAGTATTTTGTACCACAGTGACAATTATATTCTAGATGGCTAAAGACCTAAAAGCACAAGTGCATATTGAATACCTTTCTCATTTGAAGGAGCACCAAAAGAAAACAATTCATATTAAAAAATGTGGCATACAGACTATTTTACCTCCAGTGTTTGTGATTAGAGTTCTAAGGCTGTACTGCTTTTAAGCGTGACAATTTCATTTCTACATGGCAATGACTTTAGTCAATGATGAGGAGAGAAAGAAAAAAGAAACAAAACAAACCACCGACAAAATACCGTGATTATTTAACAAGAGAAAACCCAAAATAATCAGCTCTATCTCAAGAAAGAAAAAAAAAGGCACACAGGCAAACACAGCGTTGTACTGGAAGTGCAAGCTTTTTATTGTTATTATTTTTAAATAACAAACAAAATAGCAAAACATTTTTTTCTCCATCATAGAAAACTGACTTTGATCCCCAGTACAGCCATTGAGTGGAAAATTGAACCACACTATAATTGCTTTCCCTGTGACCGATAAAGTGGTGTAACAAATTTTGTGTTTGAATGATAAAATCAGCAATTGGCCCCTAGCAATTCCTTCTACCATTCCTCCAAGGACACCAACGTCCCATCAGGCTCCAGGGCTGGAGCAAAGGCTGAAGAACTGTAAATCTACTCCAAGTTGTTGTTGTTGGATACTCGCTTTCTCTGATGCTATTTTTTTTTTTTTTAAATAGAAAGCGACGTGAAAAACCTTTATGTGTTTATTTGCTTGATTTTTAAATGACTAGGGTGAGTACTTCTAGATCAACCAAAAATACAACTAAAATGAAAGAATTAGGTGGAAGCTTATTGTAGCTACATAAACTAAAACTATCCCAAATAAAATATATTTTACTCCAGAGTAAAATCTTCTTAGAAGGAGAAAATTACTTTCCTCATAAGCACAGATAAGTCCCAGAGCTTGTAGATGCAGAAAACACCTAAGAAGAATTTCCTCCCAGGGAGGGAGGAGGGTTATGTTTTAAGCTCATTTTGATGAGGTTTTAAGGTAAGAAGCAAATCTTTATCTCATAACCACTGAAGTAGCAATTAAAGGACTTTGAAACAAATGGAAATTTTAGAGGCAAAGAAACAATCATATTTATCTCTATTTATTTGTAAATCTAATTAAAGAAAAGAGAGAGTGAACTGAGTTTTATTTGAATTTACACCTTTTAGCTGATTATAGACTTAGGAACCTCACGTCAGTTCCATATTTTAAAAGTTATTCCTCTTTGTTTACTTTTCCTACACAGGAGTTAGTATTTTTAGCCCAAATCTCTAAAGGTGTTTTTAGCTTCTTTCTCTGAAATTCCCATGAGCTCTACCCCAGGTGGTACCTGACCAGGCACTACCCCACTGCCTTTGTAGATTTGGGTTTCTTGGAAGGAATGAATTTCACTTTTGCAAGGCACAATCACCCCTGCTTTATAATCACCTACCCTGTTGCAGCTGTGTGAGTAGATGGGAAAAAATAAATGATTTCTTATTTTCTCTCTCCCTGATTTTTTATAGTTTTCTCTCTACTGCTATTTTTATACCTTCTACTTTACCCATCCCTAATGAAAATGCCAGGTTGCTACCTCCAGGTGAACTAAAGGTGTAGAGGTGAGTGCTCAGCTGGTGAAAACTGTCATTGCTTCTTGTTTCCTTGGTGACAACGTAGATGCAATATCCCTTTCCACACCTGCCTCAGTTTAGGTCATACACTAGATTATTTAGCGTTCCCTACTGTTAGGATAAAATAACGATCAGGAAGCCACCTTGAGGTTTAATGCATGGTGACTTCACTTTGAAACAAATAAATTAATGCAAGCAAATGACTAATGCCTGGTCCTGCTGTCTTTATTTCCCTCGCTGTCATTTCACGGATATGGTTTACAACATAACGCTGTACATAATTTTACTGGCAGAACTGGTGGTAGGCAGGAGAGTAGGTGACAATATGAGGAAAATCGGAACAAACAGGTAGGTTTAGGACCTCAGACTGGATTGCTGTAGAAAGCCAAAAAATGCACAAGAAAATGTACAATAAGCTGTACCTTTACTCAGACCATAAATATGGGCTTTGAGAGAATTAAAAATTAAACTCTGCGACTATGTCTGTGATAACAAATTAAATAGTTCCAGGCCATGGGCATGGAGACTAAACGTTGTAGTTGTCCTGGTGTAGTCCAGGTAGCGTTGACCTGAATGATAACCTGACACAGTGTGGGGCTTGGCATGGTCCAGGACCATTCCCAATAGGTAATTTGGATGCAGCCATACAGTTTGGAGGTCCAGACAGTTTAATAGTATGGACATGGACCATCCCATGCCCCATGTCTTTAGTGTTAAAAGGGCCTGGCACTATTTAATTTGTGAATACAGAACTAATTGTTCTCCACGTTTACTAACACAGAAATAGCTGTGGCTCCACATCACCTGCACAGGCAGAGTTTGAGAGGGAACCTCCTTCCTACCTAAAGCAAAACCGCTACGGCCTCTGCAGACTGGCTCCCACTGGGCTGCACTGGTTTAAGACTGTATTTGGCTTGCCATCAAAGCAGATCTGTGAAACACCCAACTTAAAACTAAGCACACAAGCAAAACCCCCCTAAAAATTAAAGGTCATTGGAGGAAAGCATTATTTAAAATCAGATTATTTCACTGATCCAGAGGGTTAGATATCAACCATCCAAACAGCTGATTCGACACCATTAAAGGGATATTAATCTTCAGGGAAAGGAGAAGCTGCAACGAATGTCTATCAATGGGATCCAGGAGTGGAAATGTCTTAAACTGGCTCTGGTGGGGTGTCATTTGCAATGTGGAGCTGTGAGTGCAGGCACGTGCAGTCAGGTCCCTGTTCCCTGCTCTGCCCTCTCTGCGGACATGCATGGCTACTGGGATGTGGTTCAGCAATATGTCGTTGTCGGATGCCCTGTCATCCTCCTTGGTGCTCTGTTATGGCTGACTAGGCAGTGTTAACAGGTACATATGGACTCATTTCCCATGCCTTCTCCCATGTCTTTCTTCCCGTATACAAGACAAAATGGTTACCTGTCACCACATGCAGGCCACTTCTTAAACTTTGGGTCATCTGACAAGGAAGGGGTTGTAAAACAAGACTTTTATCACCTTGTAGGATTCTTTGAGGCATATAGCTTTCTCGGTTGGCATTCCCTTATCCCAGCACATCATTACAGTCTCCCACTGACTCTAGGAGCCCATTCTACAGTAGGCACCAGCTCCTGTGGTCCGCTGGGTACTGCAGCGAACTGAGGAACCATGGAGCAGGAGGAGCTTTTTGGCACCACAGTTATAAATGGTTCACACATTCAAGATTTTGGAAAACTACAAGGAGCCAGGAAGCCGAAGCTGTGCTTCCTGCGCAGCACATGTGGATCAGTGAGTCCACCTTTGCTGGTTTGTAAGGGGAACATAGTGGAGAAATGGACACAAATTATTTTAACTGGGTTAGTTACATCACTTTGCTGCACGTATGAAATCCTTTGCCTGCCTAAGCTCCAGCGAACGGTGAAGCAGTATGCTGCAGAAGGGTATTTGTCACAGAACCTGCTGTGTTTTGTTGCTGTTTTTCACTTTCTGTGCTAAACTGCTGCAACTTATTATGTGTCCACCAACACCACCACTGGTCACCATCAACACTCAGAAAAGGAATGGTGAAACTCAAATGTTCTTATTTTTTAATAAAAAAATAAGGCTGTCTGGGGCAAAGTTGTCTGAAATGGATGTCCACAATGTCTTAAAAGCTTCCTTAGATATTTTCAAACCTGATCTGTGATTCCAAAAAGTCTGTAATTTTGCCTAAATTAAAACTCTAAAATTTAAGAAAGAGATGGCCGTTATAAATCTCCAGTTATAAACAGCGGCATCCCTTTTTGTCTTTGTCTAATATTTTTGTGAAATCAATAATGAAACCAGCTACCCATGTGTACTAGTATGCTGGAAACCAATGTAAGTACTCTACAGTTGGCCATATGTGTTGTCCCATAGAAATGTTTGCTCCTCTGAACAGATTTGAGATACAAGGTTATTTGAGATCAGCCCAGGGTGGTACCCCTGTGGACCATGGAAAACTATATCCCACATGCGAGGCTCTTTTGGGAACTTTGGGAATCACCAGTTAAATATAATGTCCCAGGTTGATCCAAGGAGCCTCCTGCTGCTTCCTTGTGAGGTTGGACAGAGAGATTCCATAGAATCATAGAATCATAGAATTGTTAAGGTTGGAAGGGACCTTTAAGATCATCTTTAAGGGTGACCATGACATTGGCCCACTTTCTTTTGAGCAAGATGGGTGCAATCTGTGGCAGCACATCTACCCACTTCCACAGCCCGATTCAACTCCTGGCTGGTTTGGGCAGTCCTGATTTGAACTATTGCAAGCACAATTAGATGAAATCAGAAAACACTGCAGGTGTTAACTTTGCAGAGCAGGCTTGTACAAAAAACACATTGGAGGATTTTATGTATTGATTAAGTGGAGTAATATTAATATATCTTTTGCCTCCAGTCAGTTTCCCTCTCTTCAGAACATCCCCAGTTGGGAACCAAGATATTTTCCCTTATTCCAGCTGAATACTAATGCCATAAACTTTGTTGTGACTGTTTGACCTGTGCCTCTTCCTTCTCCCGTATTTTATGTTATACTATTTATTTTGTTTTATCTGGTTCTCCAGAGATAATAATTTCACTGTTTTTTTTCCATTCTCCCTCTCACGTGTCCTCCCACCCCACCACTGACGCAGCGACTGATGGTAGGCAGCTCTGTCTCCCTTGACCTCGTCAACATCAGAAAGCATTTTCAAATCTCAGTCATCTCTGACAGCCTTTGAGCAGAGAAATGAGACAGTCTCCCTGACACAAAGGCTTCTGGCCTGGGGTAAAAAAACTCCTTTTGAAACAACAACAACAAAAAAAATCCCTCCGAACAATCTGCACACCGCACAGCTTTTCATTCATCTTGCTATGCAGCCCCTGTATACTGTATTAGTTTTCAGAGATTACAGTCTTTTTGTTTATTGTTGGCCAACCACCATACCTAAGATACTTTGCTGTTCTGCTCTGCAGTTTTGCAAGAAAGAAAGGCCATAGTTTACATACTGCAATTGTAATGCCTGAGTCTGTGTAGATAATTGGCCCTAAGCTTGATTTCAAAGGTTGCTTCTGCATACAGAGTCTGATAAAAGCATATCCTGAAGAAACATGGGAGGTTCTTCTGGAGTATAACATGCAGATTTCTGTTCAGTGGAGAAACTGAGGCACTGGGAGGTTTGTGGGAACTGCTCAAATCTCCTCTTTTCTGCCTACTATTTCTGATTTGCAAGATCACACAGAGTACAACCCTCTTGTATTAGATCTCCAGCACCTTAGGACAACATCTACAGTCAGGTTAATGTCCTACTTTTCCAGTTCTCACTTATTCTAATGGAGAGCTGCATGCCTGGATGTAAAATTCATCACTTAGCATGCCAAAATATACCCCTATGAATTTCATTGTTATTGATGCCTGGCTTCATAGAGATGGAAATTATGGGCACACCAGTAGGGAGGGGAAGGCAAGTGAATGTATGAAGTCCCGCAATGCTGGCTGAGGTGGGACAGCTCAGTTGTTGATTCCCACAGCCCCCAACTTCCTGCAGTAACGTGTAACTATTGTTCCACGCTTTTTATCAAAACAGACACGTTTGCTGGGGTTTTGCGTCTTACCACACTGAAGGGACAGATGCTTTTGCTTGTAATGTGCAAGAATTCTCTCCTATCCTTCTCAACAGTGGTCCGCTGAAGATTTGTGCTAAAAAGGACTGTTCTCAACCCTTCTTCTGAGCTGCCTCCACTACACAAATCTACCCCGGCTTTGTATTTGAAAAGTTTAGGCAGTCACCAGCTCCCAAAAGCAGCCCAAATTGAAGGGGGGAGCTGAATATCTCACTGTAAGAGTGTAGCACTTTGATGTTCTTTCTGTTGTAGCAATTGTTTATGACAAGAGCATCGAGGGAAAATACCGTGATCCTGATTCCTTATGTTTTCACTGTTTTGGATTCAGATCTGTTCTGATAAGACCAACAGCAGCATTTGACTCCAGTCTTAATCCAGTCAGACTGCTGGGGAGCAAACCCAGGGGGTTCAAGTACAGCAGGAGCACTTATGGCATGGTATGGCATGCGTCATAGCTGAGCTGGTACAGCACATGCAAGCTAGCTGCAAGGTCTGACTTTAATCCTCAGCTGTGACTTGGTATTTCTTTCTCATTAAAGGCTGCAGGGCTATCAAAGTTAGGAGAATGGCTGCAGATAAATGTCCAGAAAGACTCTCCCTCCTAAAGAATGTGTACGTCTTTATTGACAAAGAAGCAATCCTTGCTGAGGGAGGAAATGGGAAGTCCCATTCAAAATGAACTGGGAACTTCATGCCACAGATGGGACCAATCAGACCTCCCTTGTCAATGTTTCCGGTTTTCACCATGGAATAATAAATAATAATTATTCCAAAGTCCCTCATGGGTCTTTTTTTTCTTTTGCTTCTCCTCCCCCCCTCCTTAATCATACAGCAAGACTATCGGTATTTATGGATCTTGTATTGCTAATGGTGAGCTTGGATTTTGTTTTGTAGATCTGGATCAATCTGAATTTCTGGCACTGTTTTCATGGAACATTAAGTGCCAAGATTGCTAGATAAGTGCCTGTAAAATAGAGATGAAATAAATAAATACAAGTATAGCTGCAATAGCCCAATTTGCATCTTTTCAAGACTTCATCTGATAAAGGAATAAAAACTCAGTTTAAAGTCAAACACTGGGGGATTTTTTTCTTGTCTAAAAAAGAAAAAATAGTATAAAGAAGGGAGGCAGAATTAAAAAAGTTCTGAAAGTCTGAAAGGAACATTTTTTGTTGCACCTGGTTTTTGTTAATCAGCAGAAGTATAGTTTTGATATAAAATACGATCTATTTTACCAACCAATGCTTCAAGAGAAAGATAAGATATTCTAACTGTTCCAAAGATTGAGTTTAAAAACAAGCTTTTGAGCATACAAACCTGTCTTTGCATTTTTTCTTGATAACTTTCCTCTACTATCGAGAGCAAAGAGAATTCCAGTGGCCAAACAGCCAGAAGTTACTTGTCAGGTATTTACAACTTCACATTTTCATCATTCCTTGATGAGAAGATTGTTTGCTTGTTTATTTTTCTTTCTTTCTACTACTTCAAAGGAAAGCTAGTCAGTGTGCTTTGGGACAACTTTCAGCAGGTATTCAATGTCTTTATTTTCATGGCTTTTCCAAGGATCATTCCTAAAGAGAAGAACTTTTATATTTTCCCATAGCTTCATATAAGAATTGTAGACAAACTCATTCTTTAACTTGAATACATGAATAATTTCATTGGACTAAGATTAAAGATCTTCTTAGGGACTCTGTAAAATGGCATTCAGTATGGAAGTCTTAGAGTCCTGACAACAGCCAATTAAAAAAAAAAATCTTGTCTATCTGACAGTGTATCAAAAAGACGGGTTCTTACCTGGTCTTGCCATAGGCCAGTCAAATATTTTTGATTTGAAGAGATCTAAGAAAGGATTACCTCCCCTCTCTGTTCCTCCTGCTTAGGTGGCTCTTGATCAACTGGTGTGATTGCTACGGTTTTGGGTTGTTTTTTTTGTTGTTGTTATTTAGAGAGTTAACTACCTTAGCAGGAATCACCTATGTGCAAGGTTATTTACCTAAGTCACAGATGGCAGCAAATAGTATTTAGCTAGAGCTGCTTTCCTGTTTCCTTCATGTTTCTACTTACTAAAGAATTCTTACTCTGCGGGGAAAGAAAAAAGGCAAACACATGGTCCTTTTCTAGCAGTCCAGGCAAAGAAGCCAGTGCAGAACAACAACTAGGGTATGATTTATTGATCAAACTTCATTCTCTGAGCAGTATTTAGCATCCATGCACTAATAAAAAGAAACAGACAGCTCTGCTTGCCTCCTCAAATCCTGGAGCTTGCTGTTAATTCTTCTGAATACATTACCTGAATCAAAAGCATAAGGCTGCTCTTGGCTTTGTCCCTTTTTGAGCCCCAAGGTATGATTTCCATGGACCAGCACTGAAAAATACCTAAATATTTCTCCCTGCTGCCATCTCTCCAGCCACTCCCAGCAGTTGAATCACAGTGTCTTGACTGTATTAGGCTCCAGGGGGTAAGCTTGTTCAGTAATAGCCCTGACCTTTTCCTAGTGTTGTCATTCCAAATGACATTTATGGCATAAACAAGCAGTGACACAAAACTGACAGGCCAAGTTGCCATCTGAGAGAAGAATCACAAAATAGAAAGAAAAAGACTTCTAAAACCATTCCCTAAATTAAAAAAAAAACACACCATCAAAGAATCTCCCTCCAGCTTCCAAGCATTCATCCCTTAGGTGGCAAAATTTATTTTATTGTTTGATAATCCTTTTATAGCCCTTATTTTCCAGAAAGTGCCATCATTTTGATTCTGCAATCAGACTTTAAGCATTTGGTCTTTAAAAAAATGCAGTTGGGCACGAATTGTTCAGGATTCATGTTAATATCATTAAGAAAAAAATTGGCCCACAAATGTGAATGGAAAGATTAATTCCCCGCATTTTATCTGTCTAAGAATGCCTCATCTATGCTTGCCTGTCTCTGCTTAGTAGGGAGAGATAAGTCACTGCACAGTTTGAGTGATCCCACCTTTGCATGAGAAGAATCTCTTTAGAGTGCCTACATCTCTAAATCAACTACGCCAGAAGTTCAGATGGCTAATTTAGACAAGGTATCTGAATTGTAGATAAAACCAGAAGAGATGAATCCCGTCCCATTTTATGCAGACTGCATTCACAATCATAAGATTACTTAATAAAATAATTGTCCTCATTCCTAAGAGCCTCTGTTAACATCTCAGTTGGGGGTAAGCTTGGGTTGATGCTATAATACAGTATAGAAGTTTACTCTGGATCCAGGCAAGCAGAAATGCCATGAATGGTTTCTGTAGGGCTTCCATTCCCAACAAGCGGGTATCTCAGAAATCAACACTAATGACACCATCTTCTGTGGCAAGACTTTATGGAGACCATTTTGAGAAAACACGACCTCTTCCAGGAATGTTTAAGTATGAAGATATTGATATTCCCTACAAAATTAGAGGGGTGAGAATCCATGTCTGCTGGCTTTTATTCTCTATCAGATGACAGTGCTTAACGTCTGTCAGCACTGAGCTTAGCCAGCTGTGTGAGCGGGACCGTTGGAGGAGAAGGGGGGCAAAGAAAGCAGTCCGGAGGCATCTGTGTATACTATTTATAGGCACAATGCAAAATACGATATATGTGCCCTACACTAGGTGTATCTGCCAAAGACTGGGCCCATGCACGTGGTATTTATCTTTGAGATTTTAAAGCAACCTGCTTCCTTTAAAATGCGTCACACGACAAGCGCTCATTGCGCTAGGTTGCCCTCCGAATTGACGGCGGATGGCAATTGTCCATGTGTGCAGGGATGCCGTCCATATCAGATGTCCAGCCGCATCATATCACATGTCTGCCCACTCATTCCTCTGGGCAGCCCCTTCTCTGCAAGGGAATGGTAGGTTGTCTTCCCAAACATGAAATTCCTCCTTAAGAACCACGCTCATTTATCTCCTTATCTATGTAATACTGATGGTCTATTATTTAACAAACTGAACCTAA
>VZSZ01005261.1:271678-359178 GCA_013398815.1 Ibidorhyncha struthersii | reverse complement strand
GGATGTCCCATCTAAGCTGCTCTCAGGCTCCCCTTTTCTACAAAAGCATATCTACAGACGGACTTCTCCCATCTTAAGAGAGATGAGAAGTTTTCTGACAGAGCCTCGCAGGTGAAAAAAAGACTGATGGGGTAATATATGCCTAGATGATAATCATTAGGTGAGGTCACTTTCATCTATATGTTTAGCACCATGGCGTACTCACCAAGGGTCTGTAAGTGCTATGTCAATGTAATAATAATAATAGTAATAGTAATAGCAATAGTAAATAATAAATAATAATAATAATGATGATTATGACAATGACAGAAATATCAGTAATCATAAATGATGGTTTTGCCTTTTATTTGCAAAAAAGACTAATATATTCTAAATAATGAAATAATTTCTGATATGAAAAAAGTTTCTAAATTCCTTGTGTGATTTGTAAGAAATAATCCAGACAGTTATAAATAGGTTCTGTTTCACAGCAAGTTCTTTGCTAGATTGTGTTGACATCAAGCTTATAATTTTCCCTCTGGTAAAGCTGATTCAAACTGTAACAAAAATATGTAAGGCCAAACCACCAGCTGAGGCAAAGTGGCTTGATTGTTTAAAGGGAAGGAGCTAAGTTGATTTGCACCACCTAAGGTTTAGGCTCTTGTGATATAACGTTGTTTGATTCTTTGATTCTATGGTTCATAGGAAAAATCAAGCAATGTCAAAATGATTAACTGTAAATGGTCTTGCGTTTGATCATCTTTGTGCTTCAATTATAATTACAGAGTCAAGCCTAACAATAGTCTCTCTATAATTTCTTTATTGGCATGCAAAGTTTGCACAGTAAATATTTCTTCTCATCGCTTTTTTCCCCCTTTCCAACAAGTTCTCAAAGCAACCATTCCAAACTAAATAGCAATTGAACTGGACTGTTATTATTCTGTACATACTAATTCTGCTCCAAGCTATTTTTTTTAAAGCATGAAATTCACAGATTACAAAGCCTACTGAATCACGTGAACTCATCTTTGAAATAAGTCTGAACCATAGATTTCAAAGCCCAAACTGACTTGAAACTGCACTTCTTCATCAAAGATAAATGTTTAGGGCTAGTGTTCTTGTTTGATCCAAGAGATAAGTCCTAGGTCTCAGTCTTCTGGAGTGAAATCTTGATTTCATTCAAGCCAGTAGCAAAATTCCTATTGTTTGTTAACGAGGTCAGGACTCCAGCACCAGATTTCAGTTCCCTGAAGTTCGGGTGCAGAGGGAGTTCTGAATCTAATCTAATTCTGATGCTGTGTTTGTCGAAAGGAAAGAATAAAGTGAGTTTATAAAAAGCAGGCTTCAAAGTAGGGCTTATACAACCTTCGGTGCCAATTTATATGTCTGAAACTTGCAGTTACTGGAAAGAGCTCTGTTGAATGCAAGGGCCTTTGGGTTAGATCCTGTGACCACAGATCTATAAATTGCACAAGAAAATTAATCACACACAACACATCCCATCGCATAACTTCAAGTATCTCTTTGCAGCTTTCATTTCATAAAAATTTTGCCAGCATATTTTCCTGTATGTATCAGTGACATCTTTTTCCAGCCCCATTGAGGAGACGCACATCTACAGAGAAGTACAAATCTGCCAGTTATTTTGAAATCAGTTGCTGAACACGAGTTTGCATCGTTCCCTCCCCAGAGAGTTTAGAATACTCAACCAAATCTATGGTTCTCAAGAGTACTACGATTTTATTTCCTTTGTTAAAGAAAAGGCAGAAGGAGGTGTGGGTTTCCCCCTCACACCCCGTGAAGTTTTCTGAAAATCCTGATGTGACAACAGGCTCATGCTATTTAATATAACACTTCAGAGCACATTGGTGAAGGCATCAAGCAAACATGAAACTGTAGCTGAAACAAGAAATTGTAAAAGATGCTAACCTGTTTTATCTCACATCTGAAAGAGGTGAGGACTCAAAAAACAGAAAGAACCATAGCAGCTTTAGTAGGTGGAGAGATTTAGACATTTTTATAGTGGTTACTGATTTTTTTACCGTTGTCATTGTTATTCTCGTGACTATTCTTATTCTATCTATACAATACTGTAATATTACAAACCTACTAGGGATTAGATCAATAAAGGGAATGCAGGTATTTCATATGGCGTGTGTAGACACAAGAAAAATCATGGCATCATAAAAACTCATTAATTGTCCCCTTATTGTGAATGTTTTGTGATATATTAGTTGATATTTTCTCATACATGAGCATAAACAACATTCACACAATTTCTCATCATCAGTGTAGAAATAAGATACATTTTTAGCCAAAAAAAAAACCCAAAACCAATTTATGCTAATTTAACTTTTTTTTGAGGTTTCAAAGTTGTGGATAACATTTTTCCCCTGCACTTACTAGAGATTTTTTTTTTTTAAATCCATCTATAGTATCACATGGAAGATCTTGGGAACTGTAACAACAATAAGCTTGGTTATATTGCTAAAGTCAACAGAAGGAAATGGTACTTCCACATATTGGATAACATTTTGAGGGCACATAAAGAGAAATTCCTGATGTTCATCTTTAATTAATCAATTTTTGGTAATGCTAAAAATTTATACAGTAAAATTTCCTAAGGTACTAAACCAAAAGGGAAAAAAAGTGGATACAAATGTTGAACTAACCACAGAGAGTATGGGGTGACAGATGTGGAACTACCTGTCACAGTCTATAAATATTGTAGAGTCTTAATATTCATCTGAATGCTATGAAGCATTGTTACAAATAAGTCATGGAAAAGTCACGGTTTCAATTCTGTTCTGCTCAGTGATTGATTCCTTGGGTCTCTCTCTTCAACTATCAGTTGTTACATCACTCAGTTCAAGGCAACTATACTTGGAAAAGAAAAAACAAATTATAGTGTAAGTGTAGCTGTCAAACACATGACATTCAATATGGTGGACAAAACACACCTAGTTTCATGCATTGCAATTGCCTTCAATAAAATGGGAAAAGTAGTCTGACACTCCAAGGAAAACCACGTTAGCAACTTCAGCCGTGAATGATTGTATTGATTCCCCAGTAAAATCAGAATGAAAATGAAATTCAAAAGAGAAGTGGGGTACTACTTGATGTGTGCCATTTCTTTCCTTTTTCATCTGTCTGACCTGGATAATACAAAATACCAGGTGAGAGCTTCATCATAGCTCAACTTCATCACCAAAAATTTTATACAATTATGGTAGCCTAGCTGCCTAATTTTCATCTGTAGTCAATGAAAAGAAATAGGTAACCCATCCCATTCTTTTAGTTATTTCTCACACGACTGTGTGCAGTCAAAAAGGGAGTTGGGAACAGTGACACTTTTGATAATTATTTCCACTAAGGATTCTCCTTTCATTTTGTCTTGGGGACACAGAGTTCCTGCAGACACCGAAACAACAGTTAAGGCCAGGAAAAGATATTAAACTGCTGCAGACTGGACAGGGTCATAGGTCATCGTCTGGTAAGCTAGTTATAAAATATCACTTCCTATATCAAAGAAATCTCCAGTGAACAAAATGAAGCTGGACAAGGTAATGGTTGGAGCTGGAGACCTATGGGTCCCAAGCGAAATTGCTTGTTCGGTTACTCAGCTGAAAAGTGGACTTAATAAGAAGAGCTCAGCAGTTGCAGGAGTTACCTGTGAAGGAACTCAGTATATGATTTTCAAGGTAGTTTCAGTAACAAGGTGAGAACTGTGTGCCCCAACTCCAGCATCTGAGTGAAGTGGCCAGTTTTGTCAACAACGTCAAAATCCAGGAAGAGGAGAACAAACACCTCCTTAATCTAAAAAATAAACTATCACTTATGCATGGGAAATGCCTCAGCATTTGAGGTCAGGATAAAATAATCCTCTGTAGCAGTTCAAATACAATAGTCTTGTATAGGCCTTTTTTGGTTTCATGGGTTGGTTTGTTTTGGTCTTATACTGTGATTTTCTTCTGTGTTAAAATCATAGGATCATAGAATCATGGAATGGTTTAGATGGGAAGGGAACTTAAAGATCATCTAGTTCCAACCCCCTGCCATGGGCAGGGACACCTCCCACTAGACCAGGTCGCTCAAAGCCCTGTCCAACCTGGCCTTGAACACCTCCAGGGATGGAAGCAATACATTTGTTCTAAGAGCATTAGTTTTGAGTCACTGTCATCTTCCAGGTGATAAACTTAAACTTGATGGCCAAAATTTCAATGGATAAAATCAGGTGAGGTGATTCTTCCTCTTTCCATCTAAGTCAGATGGGATGAATCTCCTTTCAGATTCATCCGTCTATTTCTCCGGACCTCCTCCTTTACACTGTACTAAAATAACTATTTGACTTTCAGATACTTAAACCAAGAAAAGATAAATCCCACTCCAAAAGACTGGGGAAATGACTCAGAAGTACTGCTCACTTTCCAATATCAGCCTTAACAAATGTGAAAGTATGTGCCCATTCCCTGCACAGGGAAATAGTGTGTCAGGCATGCTTGAATCTGGGAGGAGGGAGGTTTTGAGTAGCACAGGCACAAATGGGCGGATGTGCATGGGCAGCCCTTTGTGGATGAAGGCTATACCTTTTGGGGGATAAATCAGTAACAATAGTTTTCTTTCAGATGTTGAAAACTCTGTGTCTTTGTGACCATGTTCACTCATTTTCTCTTCTTTATGTGTGTGTGGATAAGTACCAGCTTGCATTTGTCTGTGTTATATTTGTGCAGCTTCTATCCCCATACAGTCTTAGTCCATTTCCTTAAAATCCTGTGTGACACCATGATAAAAAGGCAAGGAATTCCACAGATAAAGGAAAACTATGCGATTTTTGTGTTTGAGCTCGGTTCTCTGCTATCTATATGAGGACAAAACCACTGATTTACGGCTTTGCAAGTTTTAGCCACTATATGTAAGGATATTTACAGCATTCAACAAAATAGTTACTTACCATATAGACTTTGGAGGCAAGAACTCCCATACACACACTTGGGAAACCAAGGTGAGGTGCATATGATTTAATGAAAATACCTCTTAATGCAGATAGGTATCTGTGTTGCCCTTGACACCATATATAGTCAATGAAAATTGACAGGTATTTCTAGGTCCTGCTCCATTCTTAGATGAATTATTAAAGTTAGATGAACGATGCTGAAAAGCAACTACTTCTAATTGAATATAAAGGGAATTCAGGGTGAATTTAGGCCTTAAATGTAGACAATAACATATCTACATTTGATCAGAAAAATTCCTTCTTCTTCTTAAGATGAACATTTGTTATCATCTAAAGCTTGAAGTCTTGGAAACATCTCTTCCTAGGAATACTAAGGGTTAAACTCCTAACTGGATTTAACAAGGGGATTGAAAACTGCATGAATAATACTATATCCAATAGATGTCATCCAGTAGAAGGCATATAATCTCAATGGTCTTTCATAAACATATACATAAATCATCAACAGCCAGGCTGTATAAGAATAACTTAACTATGAATTCTGTCATTGATTTATTTTTCCTTTCTGCTTCTTTTGAACAGTTTTAGCATAGCTGAAAATTGTGTCTCCTTCTTTTGGATCAGCTCCATTTAGGACATTCTAATTCACGTTACAGCTTTACATAATAGTTTGAGATAACACTTTTTAAGATGAAAATGCTATTGGCAGTTCTGCATTAAACTCAGCTGTTCTAGACTGGAAGTTATGTGACCATTTGCTTTGGTTCTGGGTTTTTTCAGCTTCTATCCTTGTGCAGAATGTGGAGTCCAAGGTCTGAACAAACCTAAAACTTCGCAATGAAGTTTGATCAAAACCACAGTCCCACCAGGTTCCAAATCAAGATCATGGGAATCCAGGTGTTCTGGGCAGCTTCCACAAACTGTTAAGCCTTTAGCAATGATTTGTTTCAAAGATGTGTCCAGAATGGTTCAACCCCTCCCCCCCAACAGAAAACTCAAAAACCCCATGTCTATTTATTTTTTTATCTGACTTAGAAGTGGTAGCAGTTCTGAAATACTTGGGGAAAGAAAAGTGAACTGCACTAAGGCCATAAAGTATAATTACATTCAAAAACCTGAAGCTGGAATTGTATATTTTGAGGGTCAGAAGACCATATTGATCATGGCTGAAGTAATGTTAAAACCTCCCCTTCTTATTTCAGAATGAAGGCACGTGGTCAGTTTGATACTGGAAGGACTAAGGTTAGCATTCATTACAGAAACACCTCGTTAAAGACCAACAACAATGGGTAACATTTCTATCTCCTTATTCTGTTCATTTATTTTTGAAATATTGAGGAAACCAAAGAGAACATAAATAGTTAAAAGCCTAAACTCAACAGACAGAGGAAATCTTTTGATTTTTCAAAGACATTAACCTTCCTCCTGTCCCTGTTAACCCTTTTCTGGTCTAGTCATATTATTGTTATTATTGTTAGTACTAATGATAATAGCAAAAAGGCCAAATAGAACTCAAAATTTTATATAATACTTATAATGTCATCTATGAGCCATAAAATATAGATAATCTGTACAATAACATATTTGTGAACATGTCATCTATGGTGAGAGTTTCCACTAGATACAATAAGTCAATTCATAAGACATGTAAACCGACAAATGTTGATGTTAAATCTCAGCCCTCCTCATGCGATCCACGCTAGGTGTGGGAAAGAGCAGTGGGGTCTAAACTGATGCACCTCAAAGGCAGACGAGTGCTCAGCTGCTAGATCTGAAATTCCTGGTGCTGGTGCTTACATCCTACTCTTGGATCTGTGTGAAAGCAAGACATGACAAAATGAGTCATCTTGCACACTGGACTAAATAATGTGCACTTGGTGGATTAACACCTGAGCGTAGTCGGTATTCTTGCTTATGAGCCAAGAACAGAGATGGCATACTTTTGCTGGAATTATTCCAGGAGACAATTTGATCCACAGAGAATTAAGATATAAGATTTTAAAATAAATACATATTTTATTATTGCTATCTCTCCGCATAATTGGAAAAAGAACACTGCAAGAATTCACAATTAAACTTGTGCTATTACTAAAATTTCTCCCACACAGATAAAATTTTGATGAGCAGGAGCTGAAAACAAAAATGAATAATCATGTGTGTTGTTATAACAATACCTATTTCTACATTTATACCACCCTAGATATTCCTTAACACATGTGCACATACAGCTGTAAATAGACGTGTGGGGTTGTGCACATAGACATATGTATGTTTGTGACTACAGATGTAATAACTTAAAAAATGTCCAAGGTAATTTTATTTTTAAAAAATAGTAAAAAAAAAAAAAATCACTAGCATTCCTAGTTCCAGCCTGAAGCACATTTTTACAGCTGAAAATAGGGGCTTATAATGAAAATGCTGACACAACCTTAACTATAGAGGTGCTAGCAGGCAATGCTATAATAAATAATGTGGGAAATATTTTACACTTCAAGGCAATTACATGTTCAGCCATCTTTAGGATTTCTGGGCCATGAAGGGTAGGGATTAGGTGTACTTGACAAGTGTAAAAGACCCATGACTCATGTCTGCTAGAAGGCACAAATGAATTACAAAAGCTGAGAGAAAGCTTTGTAATCACGTAGCATAGGTAAAATATTTTTTATTTGGGGGTAGATAAGGATCAGGTAAATGTAAAGACACACACACCAGATTCCATATAGTTTGCTTTTTGAAGAAATGGTAAGTTGAGTTAAATCTATTGTCCTAACTTGCCTGCCATCCATTTCTATATTTCTTTGTGCCATACAACTATGACCTTAATATGCTTTGAAATGGAAGTTTGTATTTGTAGGAGAACAGGACTGGATAGGACCAACCGGGTCACTGAGTAGGCTCTCACCATTGCAAGAACTCCTGCAGGAGAGTTTAGATTTACAAAGACCGCTAAGACCAGCTTTCTTAACCTTCACCTACTAGAAATACCGCAGTGCCCTCAACAGCCTTTGTGTTGTTAAGTGATGGTTAAACACCTTGATTTTGGATTGTGTTATGTTCCACTTTCTGTTCTTGGTTTCTTGATGAATGGATTTGTGACTATGTGGCCAGACACTGCAGCAGGAACAGCCTTTAAAACCCTGGATCCACTCACATTGGTATTATACACAAGCAGAAGATAATGTTCCAGGTCTGAAAAATAACTGAAGTGGGAAACACTGAATTGTCTCCAGTTCTGAACTTTAAATAAATTGCTGAAGAACGTTTTAGCAGGCACACAGACTGGAGATATTGGAACAGCTAATTTTGGACATCTTAAAGGTGAACATCCAAGTTAGAGTGAGACATAATTAATTTTTGGTCAATGGGGAGAAATACACACCATAAGGAGAAAACACCTTTGACCTTAGATGCTATTTTTCAGTGAGGCAAAATACCTTGTGGAGGTGCCTGTTTCTCTCTGCCTATTAGAAAGGGGGGGAGGTGGGGTGGTCAAACTTTGAACCTGTAGATGCCAAAGGTACAGTGGGTGAACCACTCACTTTTGGTCGGTCAACTGTAATTGGGTGTTACAGTCATTTTCATGGCATCTGTCAAACAAGCTCAGGCTTTGCAGTCTTAATCCCCCAGCAAACAGTACTTACCTGTGGAGTAATGATGTTGGTAACCTCCATAGAGAGGCCAGAGGAAGGAGGGACTGTCCTGCTCTGTCACTTACAGCAGGTCCCTCCAGAACATCTTTTTCGAGAGAGGGATGAGGGAGATAAGATGGTTATTCCTCATGCCTGCTTCTGTCCAACCTTTCTCAGGTGTCTTAAAATGTAATGCTTATTGTTATGGTTTCCAAGAATCTGTGCTGGTGTGCGGGGTGTGTATTTTCAGAGCTGTTTATCTGACATCTGCCTTTCAGAAACAGACACAATAATTTCTCATCCTGAGCAAAAAACAAAGCAAAATACCACCCTCCTACACATTTTGTCTTAAACCGTTAACTAATCTTTAAAACTTGTCTAAATCTTCGGCCAAGCGTTCCTAAGATCACACATGAGTTCACCTGGAGCTTTATTTCAAATACATACCACACCGAGTCTGGCAGAATATTAACTTGCCCTCCCCGCCTCCCCTTTTTATCTGTTTCCTCTGTCTTATTTCTTACTTTCATCAATCTTGGCTATAAGAATTGTGGTAGATAATGAGGAGCAAACATCAAGCAAGCAAGAAAAGAGACTTCTAATAGATTAAGTTTAGTTGCCTTTTCCACAGAAAAAAAAAACAACATGAGATGTTTCACAGCCTATTGTTCAGGGAACTCCCTCAATGAAGGAGGCAATGAAGGAATACCGGAGGTTTCACTATAGTAAAACAGATCTTGGTCTCTGAAAGTCAGCGAGAACAGTGTCGTTGAATATAATGTGTCCAGAATTGTACTCAAGTGTTTTATTCTCTCTAATTTCTGGGATATTTGGGGAATCCTACTGTCATTCAAATTTTTTTAGCCTTACTCCTTTCAGCTCCAAATGATTTAAAGCTCCTTCAGTCTCACAATAGAACAGCTACAGTGCAAAACGAGGAATACTCAACTCCTGTATCAGAAGTTGGTATGAGTACTGAGATAGACACATACTTTTCAGTATATATCAGGATTAAGTAATAACATGATAGCTTAAGACACTTAAAATAACGTGACACCAATTTATTACCATTAGAAATAAAGCCTTTGGAAAAGACCCTAAGCATTATGTTAGCATTGATATGTCAATCCTTTATTTGAAGGATGGCAAGTCTGAATCCCAGCACAGCCTTAATTAACAGAAAATAATTAGCATCATTTTCCCAGCTGTGAATTTGAGATTTTTTTTCCAACAGAATCCATTGATTGATAATTAAGGAGGAGTTAGTTGTAATAAAACTCCCAGTATTGCAATTTCTAATTGGCCTTTAAGGACATTTTACAGTTACAGTTACTTTGTTCCAGGCGTTTTCTGGCTTTTTTTTTTTTTAAACCAGCTTTAATAAAGAATCCTTTCTCAGTGAGGTAAAAAGGATGCAGATGAATAGAAAAAGCCACTGTAATGTTACAACTATGAGTTTAAAACTCCACATATAATACAGTCCATTTGATTTGTTTGGGTAATAATTGGTGCTAAGTGAACGTAAAAAGCTTTGAAGTTTGCTTTGAATAACCTAAGATTTATCCAAGCACTTGAGTCTTCGATTAAACTACATTATCACAGAGATTTATGTAAATGCTTAACTTGATGAACAGTAAATGCTCCTGTTGGCTTCAGTGGGATGGAGCATCATGTGTATAGTTAAGCAGATATACGTATATCCTTCAAGGAATGCTGCCCTAGGCTGGAAATCTTACAGGAATGGATTCAGTTCAGGACATGTCTACTTGTTTCATATTTCCAGCCAGTCCTCAGATACTGCTAATGCAGTGTCCCCCAAGGCGCTAAAACTTTCTTTTAGTAATCCTACAAGTAAAACTGATTTAAAAGCACACATTTAATGATTTTGTAATATTTGGACATTGACATAATTTTTAGTTCTTTTCCTGAGCTAACTGAAAATTTCAAATGTTGGATGAAAACAATATGAAACCTTTTAGCATTTTTCTCCATTTCTTTCCTTTCCCTCATTTCATTCTCCCACTTGCAAACAAACTGGAACAAACGGCAAGAAAGAAAAGAAAAAAGAGGTAAAAAAGAAAAGAAAAAAAGAGGTAAAAAAGGTAATCTTATATATCTAAATACAAAACAGAAAAAATATTTTACATAAATTTCATTTTATACAAAGATGATTTTCCAGGAAGAATATTTGTGACTAAGAAGTGTCAAAGATTTTTATTTACCAGAATGTCAGTAAGTACGATTGAACATATAAATACAATAGTCTTCCTGAAAAAAAACTTTTATATGTGGCAATAAAGTGGAGATCAAAGCTGGTCCCTAAGGTTGTCAAAATAGATAGGAATAATTGGACCTGGACCTGCGCTGGTGCCATTAGCGGCCACTACACAATGATTTAAGCTTGCCCAGGCTCAGAGAACTAATTAATGGTTCATTAAAGTTTGCTATTATTACAGGCAAAAAAGCCACATAACTTTTGCTGTTGTTTTCACTGGTTATTGCCTGTCTTTTTCTCGCCCTGTTCATGTGCAATTTTTTGTAAGTCTGTGGCAGTGAAGAACTGTTCCCGTGTGATCAAAATGTCCTGACTATCTTTAGAAAAACAGATCAGCTCACTTTCTCCATCCTGGGAATGCTATAAGGCTGCGTTTCTGCCTCTCTGAGGAGGACGTCAGATCACTTAGCTGCGACTGCTTTACATCTTGGTTGGACTGATGTAGCTTCCTCTCTTTGGAGATCATCCAGCAAAGCTATACGTTGCTTACAAATTTATTCAAAGTGCCTCCACCGCGTTTTGTTAACACGGGCTGGAATGTCCTCTCTCGTTTCAGTCACACTGAGGTCATTGGACTGATTTCCAGTGCAAAACAACCCGGAGAGTTTGACACTGTTACTGCTCGTGTTCAAGGCAACTTGGTTCTTCCTGTCAAATGATACTTAAGCATCACTTCAGCCACCAGAAGCACAAGAGTTACCAAAAATGCACGGGCCACTTGGCCAGTACTCAAGCTGCTATACTTGCTGACGTCAGATAATTCAAAATGATAGCATATATAGATGTGAAAACCACAGTACATGTTTACAGATTAGCTGCACATAAGTAAGAGGGACATTTATCCCCAGCACTTTCCTTATTCCATAAAATGGCAAAGATTATACCTCTTATGGGGTTCTGTTTCAGGTGGTTTTATTTATATGTAAAACACTTGGCTCCCTAGGCCAGCGGGCTGCTGGAAACAGCAAAACCCCAGCAAAACTTAAAAAAAAGTGGCTGGTGGCACCGTCCTGGAAAGACTGGCTGGCTGCTGCCACCGCAAAGCAGGATGCTGCAGCTACTGCTTACAGAGAGTGCTCACAGTGAGACAGCAGTCACCACCTTCCTTCTCCCATCTCCCTGGAGGCAACACAGGCATCAGCTGAAGGCATATGTGCATTTGTATTCACGTGCATGCACTGTCTGGGCACACAGCTGGGATAAATCAGTGTATCACTACGGATGCTCATAGAGGGAGGCTGTCTTTTGCTGCTAAAGAGATGGATAGTGAGTATCACAGAGGGATTCTGGTGGATATTTCAAGAGAGAAGTCATCTCAGTTGACCTCAGCCTTCTGAGAGAGCTGTCGAGTCCAAGGTAGCCTCAACTCTTTGAGACAAAAAGGGAGCTGTGCATGCCAGAGAGCTAGTCTTTGTACTTATTTTAAAGCTATTTTAAAATAAAATCAATATCGATTGCCTTAAAAAATCACGTGACAAGCTATCAAACTTTATGTCAATTTTCTAAGCTGAAATTTTTTCTCCCATATTGGAAAATAATTTGAAAATAATTTCCATTCTGTCTCAGAATTGCTTTCTTCAGAGGATTTAACATTTTATTGGAGAATTTATGATTTCCTCAAAACATTTATCCTTCCTCTAATCTTAATCAAAACACCATTAGCCTCCCATCAAATCCTTCTTCAAATAAGAGGCCGTATTAAATCCTGTGGTGGGGGAAACTTAGACCTACCTGCCAACAACTCTAAGAATCGCAGCTATCAGCCTGTCGATGATTTTCTGTTCAGTGTAGAAAGACTTTCTTCTTAAAATGTATAATTTCAGAGAAATCAGCGTAGGAGGAAATTTCAGCATATTGCCTAGCTCATTCCCTTGCCCTAAAATAGAATCAACCGCAGTTAAAGGATTCCTTCTAGGTGTTCACCTGATTTGTTCTTAAAAACCTGTTAAGCTTCAGCAATCCCTCCAGACAAGCTGTCTCAGGCCCTACTGATGCTGCAGTTAGCACATTTTACCTGAAACCTCTCCTGAATCTCCCTGGCTGTCTTTTAAGCCGCTTAGTTCTTCACTCCCCCCAAAATATAGACACCAGTTCATTTTCCTCCTTCACAGCAAACTTTTTACATCTTCAAAGACAGTTGCCATGTCTCAGCACACATTTCAAGTCCATTTTAGACAAAATAAACCCAATGAAAGAGTTCCCATAAAAGAACAGCACTGCCTGCACTGGAGAGATTGATAAGGAAGGAACAAGCAGAAGCGTGTGCAAGGTGCTGCATACCAAAAGAGAAGAGCCATTTCAGATCCAAAACACATACTAGCTGGAGTGACCTTGTTGATTTTGAAACCACAGTGACAGCTTTTACATGAGCTGCTCAGAAAAAAAAAAAAAAAAAAAAGGAGTAAGATGCTGGATAGTTTGATACAGTGTTTGGAAAATGTCTATATCAATATATTGCATTTTCACATTTTGTACATTCCAGTAGACGTGCAATTTCACATTGAGCGGAAGCGCCGGGCAGAGGAGATGAAATTATAAAAACCTACTACAGGAAACCGGATATGTTAGAGTGAGGTATAATTTAAATTCAGAAACTTTAATCTAAATAACATTTCATGAAATGCGGATCAAGATTTACAAGTATAGGTACCAAACCCAAGCTCCATTGCTAATATTTCAACAATAAATACAAGGCCTGACTTCTGAAAGAAGCAATTTTTTGACAATTCCATTTAAATGAGGTGGGCATCTTTTCTAAAAGCAGTCCATAGGCCAGGGAACGCAGATATGGACTGAAATGCTAGATCCTATTTGTAAGAATCGCAGCTTAGAGTAGTATACGCTGCCTAGGTGGAAGTATGTGACCCTCACCAGCAGCCTCTTTCCAAGGCATTCAAGTACCAGGTTTTATTAAGTGTTAAGAATTTTTTTATCTAAGTATAAGTAGATATACTCAGGTATTTCTTCTTCTTTATATAAAATTATTTTTTCATGTTGAACGATGGAAACAGCTGAGCGAAACCAGATAAAGTCTCACAGGTTTGAGCAGTGTCTCATTTCCCCACTGTGTCCTTCTATTTTCATGCCAGTGATGCTCTATTGAATTGAAGTCATGTTCACGAGAGGAGGGCTAGATGTCAGGGTGTTAGCTCAGAGCCGTTTCACCTGACCAGGTAGCAATATAGCACGTACCATTCATATAGCAGTTGCATCTTGTTCTGAGAAACTCCATGAATTTGAAAATAAGGAGCTTCAGCTCTGTAGGGTGAGGGGGTAATGAATCTGACCTGAGGTCACTGCTCTGCTGGAAGCCAGAAGTTCATACCACAACTGACCAGCATGAACCAAAGCACATCACAGACCAAGGAAAGAGAAAGGTTCACAAGAGCAACAGGGCTCTGCAAGAGATGACTTTCTCACAGAATTAGTTGGAAACTCAAAGCCTGATAAAAAAGGCACATTTGCTGATTCTATGATTTTTGGGTTGTGAAGGAAAATTTACTAACTGAACCATTAGCACTAAAATGAGGGATAGCCCTCTTATCTCCTTTACTTCCATGCTTGTATTTTACTAAGTAATGTTGTTTCAAATCCTTGGGGAAATCCTGATGTCAAAAGCAAATTTTCTGTTGGCATCAGTCTTCTTGGGATTTTTAAAATAGATTTCCTTTTTCCTTACAGAAAATGCTTAATCTTTGCTGGCTGTACAGGAGATCAGCATTTAAAACCCCGCTTGGTCGCAGGATCCTGGGGGTAAGTCAAAGTACCTCTGTCTTTCAGCTAATTTCTTCCCCACAAAGGGTTTCTCTGACATAGGGTTATGCAGTTTGCGAGCCCTTCAGCTGCTGCAGACATGAGGTCCATGTAGAAAGATACAGTTATCTTGACCAAGGCAGATGTTGCTGGAGCAGAAAATATGATCATTCATTTAGCTTTATTGCTGCATGGTGGCTCAGATTTAGTAATGATGCTGTGAAATACAAAGATGGGTAGCTAAGGGTAATGTGTCGTTACATGACCTTAGGGACAAGTGATATGAAAAAAACTAAGAACCAAAGCCCAAAATTTTTTGTCTTCAGCAAATATTCTGTTTTATAACCATCAAAGAATTGGACTTTTTTTTTTTTTAAGATATTCATCAAATGAACCCACATAAATAATTTTTATTAAAAAAGGGAACAAACCTGATATTCTGGACAGTTGGACACTGATTAAATATAATGATAAGGTCTGAATGTATTGCCAAAACAAAAAGGTTCAGAGGCAATTTTAGAGGAGTTTAAAAGATTTTTATTAACGGTTCCCTCACTGCTTACCCTTTAGGTTTCCAACAGCAATTTCTTTTAATCATCAGACTTAATATACTCCAAGGTGCCGAATTCCGTGTCAGCTGTAAACATGCAGCAAAACATTTACATGTAGGCTTCCTTCAGCTCCTCACATTCAATTCAAGGAGCGAACAATGAAGCAGCGCTGCTGTGCAAGATCCAAATTGTGCTGCTGGCAAGAAGATTCTCAAATAACTGTGGATCTCCTGGGAGAAGGAATATTATACTATGGAATAAAGAGTATTTGCCACAGACCAAGGTCTGTAGGCTTTTTTTTTTTTTTCCTCTTCTTTCATTCTGTTTATTTATTTGTTTGTACTGTCACTGATGTCATCTGAAGCCAAGCAATGCAATAAGGTTAAATCTATTGCATGAAATTATTTTGATCTGCCAATTAAATGAACAAGTTCACCTTGCCTATGATGTGCCATCAAACATCAGTATGAGCATTTGGTGCAATCAATCTATTACACATCAATTTTATGGCTGTATAATGAGGTTTAATTGCTGCTTTATTAGTCTGACTAATATTAAGTGTCGGTAATTGCTTTGCATTCAACTTGGCTTTCTCTTTTAAATTACACATCCAATACTTAACCATAAATGTAGACCTTCTTTTTATCTAATGAATTTTTGCTTTGATCCTTGTGGTACAAGAAAAGCCCATTTGGGGTGATTTTCCTCCTTTGTACAAGTTCTCCGGCCCTGAGGAACAGAGGCTGGAAAAGCTAAATGTTGTTCTTAGTAAATGCACAGGCCTTTGGCATTTGAAGAGTGAACTTCAAATTTCCTTTTGGCAGGGAAATAATACGTTTTTTGTGTACTAATGAGTGAATTGCTAAGGTGTGTAAATACATTTGTAGTCTCACTGAAGTCTGGGGGACTACTCATACTCATACACTTTAAGTTATGCGCATCCTTGGGTGAATGGTAGGGCTAATGCTTGCTACCCTGGAGCACATGTGAAAAACCAGTCTGGCAGGATGTGGGATGCATTTTGACTGGCAAGCCACAGACCCAATGCTATTGCCAGGCGGGATTTTTGTGGGGCTTTAGGAGGCAAGGACTGAGGTTCAATAAAGTACTTGGTACAAGCAATGAGGAAACCTTTTGCAGACCCACTCTTGTTCTGTGGCTTCCTTAGTTTCACAAGGACGACATGCAGGTCATGAATTGCTGGATTGTTCAAGTTGGTGGCAGTTTTGCCATTTCACTTGGCTTCTTCTGATTTCCTTTTTTTGTTTGAAGCAGACTCCATCTGATTTTGCAGGGATGAGCTCAGCTCGCTGAATAGACATGCCAGTTGCCATCAATATCATCTGATCCTCCAGTGACAGCTGGCTAATATTGCCTTGCAAACACCTCGTGAGCTAAAATCAAGCTGTATTTTGGGAAAAGAAGCCTAGTGCTGGGGTGTGTCATGCGTCTGGTTTGTATGACATTGGACTGCTGTAATTCTGATCAGGAAAAAGTAGTGATTGAATGAATAACACCTTATTGCATTTTATTGTGATTCTCTTCCTGGATCAATGAAAGAGTTAATATAGCTAGAGACCGTGTCAGAGTCAAATATCCATCACTGGATATCTGCTGGACTGCAAACCAATTATGAAAAAATGTAAGTCTTTTGCTGTTTGTTCTTTGATGGTGGTGGGAGTTCCCCTTTTTCTCCCTTTTTTTCTTTCTTGTCAAGAACAAACTTTTTTTGGGTAATAAAAAAGCTTATCTACCACAGCATAGGTTTAAAGAGAGATTGCTTTCTGAAAGAGCCTTCACTCAATATCCAGTTTTTCTTGAGAAGGCTCCAGGAAGACGTTATTGCTGCCTTCCAGTACCTAAAGGGAGCCTATGGGAGAGCTGGGGAAGGACTTTTTACAAGGGCATGTAGTGATAGGACAAGGAGGAATAGCTTCAAACTGGAAGAAGGTAGACTTAGATATTAGGAAGAAATTTTTCACTTTGAGAGTGGTAAGGCACTGGAACAGGTTGCCTAGAGAAGCTGTGGCTGCCCATCCCTGGAGGTGTTCAAGGCCAGGTTGGATGGGGCTTTGAGCAACCTGGGCTGGTGGGAGGTGTCCCTGCCCATGGCAGGAGGGCTGGAACTCGGTGGTCTTCAAGGTCCCTTCCAACCTAAACCGTTCTATGATTCTATGATTTTGCAAGTTGCAAGAGGTTAGAACATGCGAACCCAAAGCCTTCTGAAGCTAGGACTTAAACCACCGGTTACCCAGCAGAAATCCAGGCCACGGTCTTTCAGCAACATTAATGCTAATGTCGACCTTCAGCTGAACAAATGAGGTCAGAAGTGTTTATTCTGTGGAAAAAGAAGCCAACCAAACCTCTCAGACCTCATCATGACCCAGGCCCTGAGCTCCAGCTACCCTTTATATCAAACAGGGCCCTGAGTCCATAATGACGGGGCCACCCACATTCACCATGGTAGTTCAATATTTTACAGTATGCACTGAAGAAGCAAGAGACCTGGGCTTCAGGACAGCTTCAGCCTGAATGGTTGAAAACCATCTATTTGCACATCCCAAGAAGATATTGTAACTACCATCTTACAGGGCATTCTGGGTGAGCGTACAGCCAGGAATGTAAGATCATGGGACCAGGCAGACATCAGGCAAGAGGGAACCTGCCTTGTGCCTTGTCTAGAGCATTTGGTGAGGGAAGAGGACACCTGGTGTTTTCATCCCCAGCCCAGAGACTGTTTCTGTTTCTTATCCAAGGACTGACCTAAGGTTCCATTTCCATTCCCACTTTCCAGAGAGCAGGTGGGACTTTGCGTGTGAGACATGAAGCAACTGCAGGCTGAGAAGAGGTCAGGACTTTGGTATTTTACCATGGAAAGTCCTCTAACCACTAGGTCTTGGTGCAAAAAATGATGGACACCACTATCACAATATTATTTTTTTTTTATTTGTTTTAAATAACCAGTTCTTTCTCATTTGATATGTTTCCAAGAAGGCAAGATCTTGAGCAGCCATTGGCACCTCCTCACTCCTACTGGCTTCCTATGCAGTCGTTACAGACATAGTTATCTTGAGAAGCCTTGAAGGTTTTCAGGATTTCAGAGACGATTTTTTCTCCTCAACTGCCTTCACAAAGGACATAGACACTTAGCCCTGCGTTCCCTTCCTTCCCCTCTCCCTCCCATTCATGAGCAGAAATCACAATTACTGTACCCAAGATTTCACAGCATGTTCCCCTACACCAGCAGCCTTGACAGCGGTGTCTGAGAAGCAAGGTGGGACTATTTGCAGCATTTTGAGCTCTGCTACCAAACACTGAAAACCTTCACCACAACAGTGAAGAACTTCAGTGTACAGGTCACTTGCCCTGAAAGTTAAAGAATAGTGTTTCAAGAGGGCTGACACAAGTAAAAACTTCCTCCTGCATTTTTCTTATTGAGTGCTGGGGCAGCAGATCAGACCCAGGGAGGTAAGCTGCTGAGTGAAAAAGTGCCATTTTTACACATCGCTGTTCAGAGCCAAACAGCATTTTTAAGTGCGGCTGTCAGTCTTTTCACTGTCATGTTAAATCCTCACCCATGGTGGTTCTTGCTCATCCGCACTGACTGTTGGTGCTGAGGTCAGGAGAGAGCTTCCCTCCTGCCTCGTGGCAAGTTGGCAGGGCGTTTGTGCGCGAGGGACTAATCCACCTTCCTTGGAAGCAGTGAGCTGAGGTTCTCCATCAAGAGCAAAAGGCCAGAACAAAGGTCTGAGATTACAGATGGACAAACATTTGCAGCCCTCTGTTGCTTCCTGTTGCTGTTTTAATTTTCTTTGATAAGCATTGCCAGACCATGTAGTCCAGCCCAGGCTGACTCTGTTTCTGACAGGCAGAAGAGGAGCGGTAAGGATCCCTTGGCAAGCAGGTAGGAACACGCATCTGCCTTGGATTTCAGCTACACCTTGGACTTTGGAACTCAACTGTTTTCTGCAGGGTTAAACTCTGCTCGTACATCCCTCTCAGATTAAACAGGATGCTTTTTCTCTTTCCCAAATGCAAATTATTATCTCTTCAGAAACTCCCAGACATCAGTAAATAAAACCTTGACGATGAAGAATCCTTCAATTGCCTTGCAAAGACACTGCCCCACCACCAGTACAACCCCCTGTGATGTGCATCATACCAAGTCTAAAGAGTGAACACAAAAGCTGTGGAAAAGCTGAGAGGTGGCTTCCTAGATTATGCTGGAGATCATGTCAAAACCTGCATTTGTCAGAGACTAAGGAAAAGAACTTTATACAAATATATAAAGATTTTCATATATATATATATAAAGTTCTTCACTATATAAGAAAAATGGAGAAAGACTTTTTACCAAGGCCTGTAGTGACAGGACAAGGGGTAATGGATTTAAACAGGAGGGTAGATTTAGATTGCATATAAGAAATTTTTTATGATGAGGGTGGTGAGACACTGGAACAGATTGCCCAGAGAAGTTGTGGGTGCCCTATCATTGGAAACATTCAAGGTCAGATTTGAGCAACCTGATTTAGTGGAAGCTGTCCCTGCTCATGACATGGGGTTGGACTAAATGATCTTTAAAGGTCCCTTTGAACCCAAAGCATTCTATGTGTCTATGACTTAGGGGAGTTAAATGTTCTGATATGCTTAAATTCAGACATGAAGAACCCGTATTGTCAGTATATATGAATATCTCGCCTTGTTCCAGATGTCAATCTAGATGGCAATGCCTAAATTAGTGAATTAGAGAGCCCAGAGACAGGGCGCAGAGCTTGGCTTTGGAGCTCATTCTTCCAGACTTCTCCATTCCCAGCCAAATCTTCAGCCCAGACTGATTTTCACTTTCCCAAACAGTTCCCAGGCATGGTCTGCGAGCTCACAAGAGCTGGGACCATTCCTGTAAATGAATTTCGATGTTAACAGCTTGTTTTGGAAGCTGTGAGAAATATGGAAGTGGTCAAACCATGTCAGGTGGATTTAGTACCAGACAACAGGCCTCTGCAGTGATTCTTTTAGCAACAAAGATGTGGCTGTAGGAAAAAGGAGCTATTAATTATCTTTGAAATCTAGTGAGGAAAAGCTTCTCAGGGCCAGATTCTCAGCTGGTGTAGATCAGTACCAGAGCTGTGCTGGTTTACAACAGCTGAGCAATTACCCTCCATCCTGAAAAACAAGCAACTGGACAAATACGGAGCTGCTTATTGTATTCTTCAAGAGTCATTTCACCCCTCCCTTCCTTCCTCCCCTTCCCTCCATGTCTGAAAGTCTTTACCACTGCACAGCGAAAGCAAATAAACAAGGAAGGTTAAAATCTAAAACCACTCATCCAAGTTAATTAAGTTCAGCCAGCCTCAACTACATCATCTGGTAAGATCTGGCAAGCCGTGTGCGTGTATATGTGTGTGTGTACATGCATGCCTGTGTATCTCTTCCTCTCTTCAGGAAGAATCCTCCAAAAGTGCACCTACTTTAAAATACATTATTTCCATGCTTGTCTGTGAGGTTTTTTGATTCTTTTTCTTTTTTTTTCTTGTCTGTTTCTGTTCTTACAGCTGCTTTCATATTTTTCTCCAACTTCCCATTATTACATTTTCCTCCTTTTATTTATGATGCCTGATTCCCAGTGTACATTATTGCTGCTCTGTTGGTACTTTATTAAATACGATACAGATACTAGAGTGAGAGTGAGGTTTTATGTCCCACACATGGTGTGTCATAATTGTGGCATTTTTACTTTCCATTAAGAAGTATCTCCAGGAGGGGAGGGTGGGGGACTCGGTTCATTACTTCTATAAACCAAAGAAGAAACCCCAGACAAGCTTGATGAGTTGTTAAGTAGTCTTTAAAGAAGTCTTTAAATCAAGATTAGATGTCTTTCCTAAAGAGACTTGCTAGTTCAGCCAGAAGTTACAGGCCTGATAGAGGGATCACTGGTTAAATCCTGTGTCTTGCAGTATGGAAAAAGTCAAACTACTTTAAAATAATGGTTCTTCTGGCCTTGAAATTTAGGAGGGTGTAATTAGAAAACAGTGGTTTTAGCTAGCTAGACAAAGACAGTATAAAACTATAAACATTTCCGTGATGAAAAGTTAAATTTACTTGTCGAAATCTTGGTCTAAAAGAAAGGACAAAGAACTCAGGACAAAGTGACCACAGACTGAGCATAAGAAATATTTTTCTGGACCTATAGCTCTTCTTCCTAGAATCTGTCTGAGAGATTTCTAAGAACCCCTTTTTCTATGCCACCTTTGAGCACTGTGAAATCTTAATGTATTTTATGTCCACAATCCCCCGTGCCAGGGAAGGATTGCTCCTACACCACCTCTACTGCTCGTTTATGGACATTTCTGTGCAGTGTTGCTCTGCTTAGCCCCTCAGAGTCTAAGCACTGAGCAGGGCTCAGAGACTTTCAGATACATCAGTGGTGGTGTTCTGATATTACTAGAAAACAGGGAATGAAAACAAAATCAGGTGATTCTTCTCTAGGTATTCTATTTCCTATGGTGAGCACCAGACCTCGTCAAAGGCAAATGGGTGCCCAGGAAAGCACACTGCTTTGGGCTGTAAAAAGGCCAATCAACCTGATTACTTAATGTATGCCAGAGCCCTAGCAATGCAGGGCAGCTGCCTCTGCTGGGAAGCAGCTCCTCACTGCCTACTGGTCACTGCCTCTGCTTGCCTTCCTTCAGGACCAGTTTGCCTCTGAGGACTTTTTCCTGGGTCTCTGTCCCAACTCTGTATTTTCTTCTGTCTCTTTCCCTTCTGCAATAGAAAAGATTCAGCTTTGGCCTGATCCCAGTTCTTTCTCGTTCTTGCTTAAAATTCTGAGAAATCTTGAGGGCTGGTGGCATTCATGGCAGGGATCGATACCTGTATCTTCTTGCCATGGTGGGACGGTCCACTCTCTCCCCACCACCCCAAACCACAGCTCCAGGGACATATGAAATATTAATATGAAGCTTGGGATGCACACATAAAATCAAAATGAAATAGGCAATAAAAATACTCACTGAGCAATCAGGATGATCTGGCTTCAGTGACATGAAATGAATGTGCAATGAGGAGAGATGTGGTACCAGTTGAACCATTTGCTTCATTTCTTTACACTTCTTCCACATTTATAGAGCCTTCCCTGTAAGTACTGTTGTTTGTGTGTGTGTGAGCCAAAGAAAGAAGGTAGGAAAAGACAGACAATGACAATCACATATCTATCTGCTGCCTCTTTTGCTCACCCTTTGTTGAGTGGCACCTTTTTGTTTAGAGAGGGACCAATCCGCATCTAAGGAAGGTAATATTGGAGGAAAAACTCACAAGCGCGCACACACACACACAGATTAGAAATAAGGGCTCAAACCACCGATCTCTAGAGACCAGGTTAGTCTGTTGTGGGGTATCAACACAACAGCTAAGGCAGGATGAGGGGAATTTGTGTTTGCGGGTATAGACTGGATTAGTTGGAAACAACCGAAGTTCTTTGAAGTTCTTAAAGTCATTATGGTTTAACAAAATGACTTTGTATCCCTCATTTCATGGCTAGAACAACAAGATGAGGTTTTCTACTTTCTTGTAGCAGATTGTAATTTTGATTGGCTTACTGGTATCTCCAAATTTTACCCACCTGGCCGAAGGAAAGAAGGAAGGGAACCTAACTTTGGTATTCCCAAAACAACTCAAAGAGAGAGAGAGATGTTCATATTGCACTGAGAAGGGTCAGAAACTGATATGCAATTGCTATGCCCAATTGATTTCAACACCCAGATACCTTTGATGATCTCTGCTGGCTCCCAATTCTATGTGCTGGAATACAATTTCAACTATGCTGTATTTAGCCTTACACACACAGTGATTTCTTTTTGAATCATTTCAGTCATCCATATGTAATATTGTGCAACTGACTGGAGAATCTGTCTTCTTTACTTTTTTTCCCTTTTTTCTCCTTTGCTCTTCCCTCTCCCCATAGACACATTACATCCAAGTAGAACTCAGGCTTTAAACACTTCAAACAGCTTAGAAGGTGTCTTTCTAAAACCTGTACCCAAACAGAGGACATCTGTGAATCAGCAGGAGTAACCGAAGCAGGGGAGGCCAACACTGCCACAGTTTCACTGAAAATACACCCCCACTATTTGCCAGCTCATACCTTCTTGCAACTTCTGTGCTTTTAACAGAGAAACACCTGTGTTTGATGCATTCCCAAAGGGCTGATAACTGACTCCTTTTCTGAAAGCTGTGATCGGGCATTTGCTCAAATAGGACAAAACAAAGTTTTAGACTCAGGGTCAAGAGTTAAGTTTTTCGGTTTAAGCAAAAATCTACCAAGGACCCCAAAGCAGACGGCAATGCAAGCTCCAGAGCCCACTGAAATGATGGAGAATGAATCCAATCCCTGTACAAGTCTGGAAACTACTTAGAGGTGATGGTAATATTTGCTATGTTGTTGTCAGCCCCTCCGCCAGTTATCAGCAGCAGAACTGCAGCTGTCTGCTGAATAACACATTTGTTTATACAGTAGATTGAGAATATTTGTGTGCGCAGCAAACTCCTTGGGGGTATAAACAATGTGTTTCTGAAGAGGCCCAGTGTCATTAGAATAATCAAGACTTGTAGTATGATAAACAGAGTCAAAACCAGAAAGTACTACATAGACTCTCGAGTGCAGTATCGCATTTGGTGTCAAGTCCCGAGGATGATCTGTTCAAACAGCTTTTCCTGTGGCGCAGACACAGGTTGCTACATGCTTTACAGAGGAACCAAGGGGGAGACATGGTCATGGTGCATTTTTGATGAGACCTTGTCAGCAGCATGCTGGCATGTAGTAGAAATCTCCTTTTCATTTCAAAAGTCCCAGATCCTTTTACCTCTGCAAACCATGTGAAATCTGTCACAGTGGAAGAATGTCCACTTTCTTTACGAAGGAGAACAGACCAAGTTTCTATTGTGGTATATTTATATTGACCTCGTAGTCTGCATCAAGGAAGAAATTCTTTATTCTGAGGGTAGTGAGACACTGGCCCACATTGCCCAAAGAAGCTGTGGATGCCCCAAGGCCAGGTTGGATGGGGTTTGGAACAACCTGATCTGGTGGGAGGTGTCCCTGCCCGTGGCAGGGGTGTTGGAACTAGATGGTCTTTACGGTCCCTTCCAGCTCTAACTGTTCTATGATTCTGTGATTCTATGATCAAGGATACTGTCCCCTCTCAGCTACTTTATATGAGTTAATTGTGTCCATAGCAGCCAAGACCATGACCATCTAATGTGGACCAGCCATAAATACTGCAGAGCATTTGGCCTGGGTCTTTGCAGCATCTCAAATGCTGCTTCTGTGGTCTGGTGACAGTTATTAATTTTGTGAGTGTCCTTTTGTGTACAAAGGGTGCAAAAATAGCTCTTTCATTGCATAGTTTAACACCATAAAAAAGTTTTGCAGGATACTGAGCTTGTCCTGAGGGCATATGGAAGTGTTTGAGAGTGAAAATCCTCAGGCTATGGTGTTGAATAAACTGTCTTGGGTAGGAGTAAAAAAGCAACAGCTTCTGAAATGGACCCTGGAAAGCATCATCTTGTCAGCTGTGGATGTACTGTTGCTTGCTTAAGAAAAGGAGCCTAGAAATGAACAGGCATACTTTGGTGCCAATATCCCATCACCCTGCTCTCTTGTGCTGTTCTCAGTACTGGTTTGCAGTTGCCAATTAAAAAATAAAAAAAAGAGAATACAGTGAAGGCAATCATGCAGTGATTAAGTGTAGGCAAACTCTTAAAGGCTTCCCTTGGAAAATCAAGTCTTATAGAGTTCCCTTGGAGTATGGATTATATGATGAAGTTAGGCATATCTTCAGAAATGGCTAAATGGGATTTAACCTTGATTTCCCCGTCTCACAAAAAGTAGAACATACACAGAAATCCCAATGAAAAAATAGTCTTCTTTCAAGAAAGTGTATGGAATGCTAAATTGGCTAATGAGCAAAAAGAGGGAAACAATGGGAAAAGGAGAGTTACAGTGATGGGAAGGTAATAAAGTTCTGGTAGAAGAGCAGAGACATTACTGAGACTATGCTTTAGACACATCCATAAAGATGAGTAGTGCACCGGCTCCAAATGTATTCTTTCAACACCATAGAGCAAATATTGCTTCATACTTCATCAACTACATCAAGCAGCATTAATTGCTCACATACTGCCATGAAATAGTTGCTATGATAACAGTGAGCTGAAAAGGTTCATTATGATGGTGTCATTTTATTTTTTTTTTCCAAATAATAAGACCCGGGGTGTGTGGCATAAACCAAACAGCTGCATTTTACACATATATTACACATATATTTCTTTGGCGTTGATGATGTGGTGGGCTGTTAAGATCAGTACAGCCATAACGAGTTGGTCAAGAACAAAGAAAGGAAGAAAAGCAGACATAAAATTAGTAAAAACATGCCTAAGGCTTTTGACTTCTTGACTTCAGTCTCCTTCTCATAGTGCTGTGATGAGTGACAGAAGTCCTCTGAAGCCTGTTCATTTTGTTTTATTCCTTCTGTCCTGTTTTTCCACTTCACTGAACTCAGGTTCTTCCTCTGAAGGTTAAAGATCTCTCCTTAAGTATATTGCATCTGTTAGCTTGCAGAAACACCACGTTCTCAAAATTCATGTGCAGCTAATTAACTTTTCTCTGTCTCCTGCTCCTAGTCTCTCACTCTCTTCCTTTACCCCTCTCCCATTCTTCCCATTGCCCAACCAGAAAACAATCAAAGGGCAGCTATCAAAGACTGTAGAACTTCTGGCAGGAAAGAGTTCATATGAACGGGGTAGTTGGTCTGCTATCTTCAGTAAGAGATATATCCATACAAAATAAAATAAAAACCCAGGGTTCCTTCTTCAACACTCTCCAAGAGCTTATGCCTGGATAAAAGACACAGTGACTAGGGAGTAATTGTTAAATTGTATGTCCAAGCCTCTAGTATTTGCTAAACCTACTATCCACCTACCTATAATGCCCAAATTATGTTTGGTTTTCCCTCCACTTTTCTAACATTCAGCCTACTTCAGACCTATTGTCCTTGCTTAGTGTCGTATCTCTTTACTCATTAGATCTGTACCATCTAATCCTTGTGACTCAACATTCTCCCACAAGTTTCCTTCTCTGGGACTACCAGTAGCTGTCCTAGTCCTGTTGTAGTGGCAGGTCCCCTCTCAAAAGCCACATTGCATCGCCTTTGTGGAGCTGATGCTTTTACCCTTGTGGAGGCAAGATGAAGGGGTTACCGAAGAGACATCTACAGTCTGTAGATGCTGTTCCTATTTTTTCTATTAAGTTGCTATGCAAATCTAGTCAAACTATTTCTGTAACAACTCTGTTCACCGTGCAAGCTTATGAAACTGTTGTGGACTGTTGTGTACCATCGCCAGCAAACATTGTTTCACATTTCAGAAAAATGTTGTTGCCTTTTCCTTGGTGGCTGAAATAATCTGAATATCTTGTCTCCCCCAAACTCTCAATCGTGTGTCTGCAAGAGCAGATGCATGCAGACAAAAATAATCTTGCAAATTTGAGATGTTAAGCAACTGATCATCTGTTTGCACTGGGGCGTGTAGGTTTGAGCCTGCATTGACTGGATACAGAAGCTGATCAGAAAGGAGACAAATCCTGCCTACAACTTCAACTGCAGATGGGTGCCAGCATGACCCTTTAGGATGGTCTAGGTACAGCTGAACTAAACTAAACTAAAAAGATTGAGGGTACATTTCTGAGTATTGACCCAGAGTCATACACACTGATAAATTGTTAGCATGGTCCCTGCCATGGTTTTGACTTCTACTAATTCAGACAATTGAAATGTTTTTTTTTTTCTTCAAATCTGCAGGCACATGAAGCCAAAAGTAACCACCTAGTCTGAGTCCCTGAAATACGTAGTCTGGGGAATTTCACCCAGTACTTTCCCAAGTGAATGAATCTTGTTGGAAGATGTTTCATTTGAATCTTTGCTCTGCCTGAATAATGGAGTTGTGTAAAATAATGGATTTATAAGAGTCAGTGTGAGACATGAGAGGTCTAGGAGTTTGTTCCTATCTTGTATAACAACTATCTTTGTTCTGAACAAATTATATCATTCTGTGCCTGTTGTGGTTTAGGCCGAACTGGCCACTGGGGATGTTGAGCAACCCAGATGGGACCGACAGATGCTCCCCTCTACCCCTCTTCAAAGAGAGAGGCAGAGGAAGGAAAAAGAGACTTATGAGTTTAGAAGGAACTAAACTACTTTAATGAAATATTAATAATAAAATAAAAAGAAAATAACGAAATAGATACAAAACTGTATCAAGGTCCCAGGATGACAGTCACATCACCGGCTGACACTGGGGCAGTCCCAGGCTGGACTCAGTGATGGACTGGAACTGGATTCCAGATCTGCATTCAGGACTGGGATAAAGGCAGATGAACAGAGAGAGTCCTCCTCAGATGTCGGCCATTGAAGAAAGAGTGCTGACCCTTTAATCCCTCAGCTTTTATACTGAGCATGAGGGAGATGGGATGGAATACCCTGTTGGTCAGGTTTGGGTCACCTGTCCTGTCTGCTCCCCTCCTCAGGTGCGACCCCTTTATTCTTTTCTGCTTCCAACCCTCCAATGTGGCAAGTAACAACGTTGGTTGCCCTTGGGTGTTAGAGCAATAAGTATAAGCAAGAGCCTCTCCACATACCATGCCTGGCATCAGCTATAAACATTGGTCTTATCACTCTGAGAGCGAAGAGTATCTGCACAATATGCTGCTAATTTCAGTAGCTAGAAGAGGCCCAGCTAAGAAGCAAATTTACTAAACAAAATTGGTCCTGTTTTACCTCAAACCAGGACAGTGCCTTAGATTCCAAATCTCTTAGGACGGTACAATATTCATCTGGTTTCAAGCACTCATATCCTCCCCAGGTTGCTGTTATGTATGTAGGAAACACGTGTGAGCAAACTCTTATAAGAAGTAAACAATAAAACAATAAAAGAGTTTCAGAGTGGAGAATGGGGAAAAGGGGGAGAGTTTGGATCCCCCTTGTTCACACTGGCCAGTGGTAAAAGAGCTGCACAGTCATTTCAATCCGACAGCTGCTCTATCAGCTCCTATGCATAAAAGCTGTACAGGCAAATAAATTTGTGCTGACCTAAATTCCCCTTGTGCTGTCACCAGCTCCCTGTATTATCGACACAAGATGGTTCTTGTGCTTTCCCCAACTTCTGTCTTTCCGTCCTTCCATTACTGGTGGTGTGTCATTTGCTGCACAGATGTTTCTCCCAAGCCATCGCAAGGTTATTTTTCAAGTGACTTCTTCCAGCAGATGTTCCCCGGTTCCCAGGTGTATGTGTTGTCCTCGCCACTGAGCCGAAACTCAGCGATGCACTTGACATATTGCAGTGCCGCTGTCTCTTTGAGCTGGAGGGTCTGCACCATTGCACATCACTGACATCTCTCTGCTCCTGCCACCCTGTTCGGTGACAGTTTCCCTCAGCAACAGGCCTCCCCGCTCCTGTCCTTGCCGGTTCTTCAGGTTACGAACTCACTACCTGGGCTGCACAAAGCAGCTTACTGTGCTGCCTGAAATGAACTTATATAATTGCTGTGGAGTGTGTGCCCAAAAGAAGAATTAACTTCACCTATTATTGAGGCAGCCAAGTCCTATTTCCCTATAGAGTCAGAGAGCAAAGACAGATGCAATAGCTAAAGGACATCTACAAAGCAGTGTTTTGAATACAAGACCTTCTTCTTCCTTTTACCTGGGGAGTCAAGGTCATGTAACCAGGTACAGTAGGAAAGCTGAATAAACCACCGAGCTCTTTCCTTCAGAGCCCATAATCAAAGTCCACCTTAGGTCCTGTGGTAGATAACTAAATATAGGTGTTTGGCCCTGTCTTTCTCTGCAATCTCTGTTTTCCTGTACAGTTCAGATGCTATCCTAGCTTTCATCTTTTGGCATTAATTTAACTTTTTTTTTTTTTTTAAACATCGCAGGGGTGCAGACTGGCTCACAATGACAGCCCTGTTTGGTTCAGCTAATATCTGGGCTAGCTTTAGCCTCAGGCTATGGAACAACTCCATGCAAGCCTTCTGTGAGACAAAATGATATGTAGAATCTTTAATTATTATTATTTTAAAATGGATACTATATATTGAACTCGAAGAAACAGCAACTTGTATTTAATTAGAGAGAGAAGAAAATCTGAGAAGAAACTTTTCCTCCTTACCCCTTCCCCTGATTTCTCCCATCTGAACTCTTTCCCCACAGTCTCTTGTTCAGGTGGCCACGATGGAGCCAAATCCTCAAAATGACTCTCTGTAGATAGACAGTCCTGGGCCGTAATAGGAACAGGACTATAACTAATGGGTGCTGCGGATGAGCACTCAGCTAAGTAGGCAACAATATGAGCATAGTTTTGCTGGTAATTGTGTTTATGCCACAAAAGACAAACTGGCTCCTGCAGATGTGTAAGTGCTGAGAGCCTGTGTACTTGGAGTGTTTCACCAGAAAGCAAAGGTTGCCTCTCCTGTCCCCACCATCCTGTTCACAGAATCATAGAATCGTTTATGCTGGAAAAAACCTTTAAGATTATCAAGTCCAACTGTTAACCTAGCACTGCCAAGTCCACCACAAACCATGTCCCTCAGCACCACATCTACACATCTTTTAAATACCTCCAGGAAAGGCAACTCCACCACTTCCCTGGGCAGCGTGTTCCAATGCTTGATAACCCTGTTGGTGAAGAATTTTGTCCTAATAGCCAATCTAAACCTCCGCTGGCGCAACTTGAGGCCATTTTCTCTTGTCCTACAAGCAGCAGCAGGCACAGAGAGCTGTTTCTTCATCGCTTTTCTTCCAACTCTATGTCTCAGATTAGCCCCTTCATTTCTTCCCTACATGTTGAAGTCATAGTGGTCTCCTCATCCTTGGATCAACAAAATTCAGTATTTTAGCTCCTCACTTCTGAGCCACTAGCAGAGGAGAAAGGAACTTGTGTGTGTACTGCCAGGCAAGCTTGCAGAAGTAGGACCAAGAGAAATCTCCTGCCAGACATTTTGGCTGCATCGCTGCTAGTGAGCTAAGCAGTGTCAGGATCAGCTCTCTGTCCCCGAGGCCAGCTGGCACAGTCTGGCCATTTCCTTGGTTTTAAACAACCTTACCTCCAAAATAAAATAGCCAATTCCAATTTGCCTACCGGGGACAGTGCCTGGTGTATGCTGGCTCCCGAGCTGTGCCTGGGAATCGTCTGGGACCGTGCTAGCTCGCCTGGATCAACAACATGCCAGGGACCATCTGACTAGTCACAGAGACTGTCAAATTCCAGTGTTTGCTTCCGTGCAACGGTACCGGTTTGTTTACTGGCACAGACAAAGCCCATGCAGATATGCATATACACAGACACACACATACACAGCCTCATCCCCTTCCCTCCAGCTTGTTGAAGTCACGCTGCCTGAACATGGGTGAGCAGTTGCTTTTATAGGCAGGTTTTGCGTATTGTTGACTACTTGATTTCATTGTTGCTGATTTTTTTTTCCTTGCAGTTCGCAATATTGGTGCCTACTGTTTTACACGGATCCATTTTACACCTTTATGAATCATTATAAGGGCTAGAAGAATGAATGGGTTTTAGAAGTTAAGTCAGCAAGAACTAGGATAGCCTGAATGCCAGCACTCCACCATGAACAATGACTCGATCCTCGAGCAAATGCAGGTGAGGAAAGGTAATTAACGGTTGCAGAAATAGGTGCAGACAGATGCAAGCTTGCATTTTAAGCTGGTTAGACATGAGCCAGTTGCTGCCTACAATCTGATCTGCTGATGGACACCAACATGATCCGAGATTGCATTTCCACAGCAGCCTAAGCCAGTCAGGGTATATCTATACCAAAAAAACAAACTGAGCTGAGTACAGGTGTGAGTCTGTGCCCCTCAACATCTATATTGGTACACTTAGCACATCTGTCATGGTTTTCATCCAAGTCAACCAGCACACTCCTTGCCTGGTCCATGGTTCAAGGCTAGAGTGAAAGAGGGATTTATGCCAGTCAGATATTCTTTTTTTGGTGTGATAAGACAGTTCGGTTCCACAGGTGTAAGCAGTGTCATGTTATATGGCTTCAGAATAACTAAGGAATAGTTCTGTCTATTCATTAGTGTCGACTTGTCCTTAAACAAAAGCTTGTGGGGTTCCATTCTGACCTCCCAGCTGCACATTCACATCCACCCTGAGCCGGGCAATCCAACTCCGTGGTTTGGCTGAAAACTAGTCCAAGGTGAGAAATGTATTAACCTTCATCAACCAATGATGCTTGTTCACTGCCTTTGTTCAGTGCAAGAGGAGGCAGTATGTCTGCACACACAGCGCTAGGGGAGAGAAGAGCGTAGCATCACACTGGACTTGGAGTAGTTTTCTCTTTCCTGGGGCTGGCTCTTGGCTGGAAGATCTGAACAGCCACAAAGATGCCCTGGGAAGTTGTGTTCAATGCGTCAGCCTGGAGTTTTATGAAGGATGAAACTTCCTTTGGAACCCCCTCTATCAGGCCTAATAAATTCACATGCACTTGTATAGCCAGATAAGCACAGTCCTAGGTTCTAGCTCAACTGCCCTGCCCTTAAACAGGCTTTATCATCACAAGGTTTACATTGCTATAAAGGTTCAAGATCTGGGTCTGTGTTTGTCTTCCAACTCTGTTGTACATACAAACAGAGAGATATAAAAAATCGTAATTATAGTAATGTATTCAAGTTCTGCTCTCACATGCAAATACACCCAAACGTGCACCAATTTTAGCATATTTTTGAAGCTGTATTTGCAAATGTAAATATACATCGCAAGTGTTTAAAAAAACAGGACTGAAATATTTCTTTAGGCAAACAGCCTCCCACTGAAAGGACATTAAGAGAATGATGGGAGAATGGACATCATTTAAAGTGGAGGGTTTGAGTCCCTTGGTTTGTCATATTTGAATGGAATTGCATTAAAACACACCCAAATGAAGAGCTCCAGGTGTACTAAGAAACCATCGTGGTCACAGGAAAAGGAGAAGAAGAAGGGAAAGGAATAGAACATATGACTATTAGAAGCACAGAAAGTTATTACTATTTTACTGTTACTTACAAAATCTATTATTAATTAATATCAAAAATATACAAGTACAGAATTAAATCAGTCCAGCCAAAATATCAGAGCAAGAAGAACAAGCCCTTTTTTTAACCCATTACACAAATATATCTTTGGTGTCCTCACTTGTCCCCTTCCCCAGGCCTTTTGGAAATAAATAAATAAATAGATTCATATATTCATAGATTTTTAAGGCCAGAAGGGACCTTTACCATCACCTTGGTTGAGCCTCTCCTGAAGACAGGTTTTATGATTTTATTCTTACGTCTGGCCCATAACTTTTCTGAGCTACACCATATCTTTTCAAGCTGCATATAGTTCTGATTTAAGCACTTCAACCAACAGCCAGTCCACTTATATTCCTGAGTGAGCTGATTTGATAGTTAATTACTGCCACTGCTAAGTGTTTTATTGTTGTTTCCAGTCTGAAATCATCTACATCCAACTCCAGGACTCCAGGATTTTGGATATCCTTTTTCTGCCAAATCACAGAGCCCTCAGCCTTCTATAAATAAGTAATGTCCATCTGTAAAAGCTTTGGCCTCCTTTTCTAGTTCCTAAAATGACATTAATTTTATCACCATGTTCAGTCAGCCTCTTGATTTTACAACATCCAGCAGTCTTTAAGCAGTAAAGGAGTAAGGGGGTAAAGGAGTCAAATTCCAAAATATCTAGGAATCCACTACAATTCAGCTGTACCTTAGCCCCAAAAGCACGTGGCCTTCAGTTTTTTCTCTGCCCACAAGGTTTGTTAAGCGCTTTGAGAGTTTTGGATGAAAGCCATCTTATAAATGAACATTATCGCCCTGTCGTTATTATTGTGTTGTCATTCTGTCTTCGGCCTTTTAAAATTGTTTCAGCCTGCTGTAGCTTTTGCAGTTTAATTTCTTTTCTTTAAACTAACAGCCCCATTGAACAAAGGAAGTAAGTACAGGGACATTAAAAATAGACTGAGTCTTCTGTATTATTACTATTATTGCTGCAAGTTCACAGCTTACGCCATTATGACTCCAACTCATTACAATCAGTGCCAAGAATGTGCAGCAATAACAGGCAACATTTTTGTAAAACGGGACTTGCAATACCACTTGCTGAGCAAAAATATCCAAGGAAATGTATTTTTTAGGCAGTGGCCTGATCCCGCTGGAGGACTGTTGTACCTCAGACTTTAATGGGCTTTGCTGCGTGGGTGCTTGGGAAAGAGAAAGATCCCGTCTTCAGTTCCTGCCAACCCCAGCACTGTAAGGAATGGGAGCAGAAGGTGGAGATATCCAAGGTGAATCCATAAGTGTTACCCTTGTAAGAACTGGATGCATTGAGGCTGTACCATCATGACTACGTGAACATGCCACAGGCCTGGGATCATGCTGGACAGGGTAAGCAGGGTCTAAATCCTTCAGCTGGTGGCTCCAGCATGAATTCATGATGGGCAGGAAACTGTGCAAGCTCTAAAGCATGTCCTGTGTTGTGTGGTCTTATCTTCTCTGGTGGCTGTGACCTCAGATGTTGCACAGAAGGAGAATCCAAGGCAGTAGCTTCCTGATCATGCATAGTTAGCTGGAATGCACACTGCCTCCCCCTGCTCATCGCTACGCATTCCTGACAATTTCTTTGGACCAAAAGATACTTTATTTGGGCCAAAGATGGATGGAGGAACCAGTTTGGTTTCAAACCCACCCCTTCTCCAGGCTGACTCTGATCCAGTTGTCATATGTCAGAATAAAAGGCAAAAAAAAAAAAAAAAGAAGGTACACCCATAGTCTTAAAGTACAAGACAAACTATTTCATCACCGGTCCATAGGAAGGTCAGACTCATGAAAGCATGGGTCCAACATGAGGAGAAAAAGTGCTTTTGTCCAAAATGACCCAGCAAGACAGAGGCAGACACGTTTGAAAAGAACTTGCTCAGTATACACAGACCACAGCTAGAAAATAGTTCAATATTTTACAAAAAGTTTCTCTCTGAAGGCTGATACAAAGGGAGAAAATCCCTTTACCATCAATTCTTTCCTATCCTTCCCCTAAAATAAAGGGAAAGGAAAGGGTATGTACACAGATCCTAATGTTTGGAGATTTTGTGGGAAAAATGGCTAGCTGTGTATTTTGCTTGACACCCAGTGAGTAAAATTGAGGTTTGGAAGGAACAGTCACACCACATGAATGAAAAAAACATGTATATATTTTTTCAGAATGACAACTGTTCATACTGATTTCAACACATCAGTAAAATCCAGACACAATTGGTGGTGAAAAGAGGCCTAGAGCTGCAACCTGGGCTTTATTTGGACGATCTGATTGCATCTATACTAGCAAACGGTTCCTGAGCATGAACCAAGACACTGAAATACACTCTTTTACACCACTGAATTGCACATATGGGCCCTCTCATGCACTCGCCCCAGGTCACCTAGCTAATTCTCAGACAGTTCCCAAATATTGTGAATTAATGTAGTTCAACAACTATATCTAGTTCAAAGAGCTGGCTGAAACTGGGTAGCCGGCCACTGTAGATGCTCCTTCTGGCCTTCGTGTGTAAAAAATCCCCACCATCGCCACCACAGAAGGGGTTAATCTTCTCTAGCTTTAGCAATTTGAATGTTAGATAATTCACATAGGTCAGTCTTCTGGAGATGAGGCGAACATCCTCACAGGGTTGTTTGTGCATCCTAAAATAAATTTCTGAAAGGGATAAGGTAAAACCATCTCTGGAGAACCATTTCTTTTACCTTTTCAATAGCAGGAGCCTAACTAGACAGACTAATTTATCCTAAATGTCTAAACTGGGAGGAATGAATCTCATCTTATATCTAACGCTGCATATTCAAAGGTGACTTAAATCTCGGTATTTGCCCTCACCAAGGGCAGCAGATCAGGCTGAATTAATTCACTGGATGGGAAAAGGATTATTATTATTCATAATAATAATAAGTTAATTATTAGGTGGAGTGTTGTTTAAAACTAGCAAAAAGAAGGACAAATAACAGAAAAAAAACCCAAGAGTTTTATTGCGGAAGGAAACCCCAGTTCGAATACAACTCAATGCAGCTGAACAAAGAATACTTACAAGATTCAGGCTGGCCCCAGTGCAAATTACATGATAGCATCTTATGATTACTTTGTGTCTGACACAGTTTTAGCCTAGGATACAATCTGTCATGCTGGATTGCAACTGTGTGTTCTCCACCAGGGAAAAATATATATCAGTAAAATTTACCATCTGTGTCATTATGTGACTACATAAATTTCAGTCTAAGCATATTTGTTAGTTTTAATTCCTAGATATTTTTCTTTTTTCCTCACTTAAGCCTTTATTCATGTTAACTTTTATTGTATAAACCTTACACTGTCTTTAGGGACTTCTTCAGATGTTGGAAAAAAACTGAAACCTATATTATTCAAAAACTTCAGGTCAGGGTGTGCAATGCTTTTACCTTAATGCCTTTTTTTTTTTTTTTAAGTCCATCCTTACAATTAAAATTGACACTGAGAGGTTAAGGATCACCAGCAGTTGTGGTGCGTTAAAGCTGAGCTGCTAATCACTCACTCATTCTCTCCCTCTTATTATGTCACGCTTTTTTGTTGGGTTGCCACTCCACAAACATAATTTGATTAATCTTACCCATGCTCTAATGCCTACCTGTGAAGAGATATGGGCTGCAACATGAGGAATGTGGAAAAGTCAGTGGAGGTTTAATTGGATTAATCTCTGTGTTCTACATATAGACTGGCAACTTTCGTGACAGCTTAGCTAACACGATAATATGCAACAAAGGGATCTGGTATTCAGCAGGGTCCCACGCCTTAGCTAGGGGGGATACACCTGGGGAAGATGCAGTAGGCAACAGGATAACAGGCAGCTGACAACAACCCTCCTCTAATATTGTCACAAATCGCTATATCTGAAGTGCATTTTTCCAGGAAACTCATACCCCATTTTTAGTGGTTCAGAGGGATGGCTTTCAGCTACAAGGTCCTGCCAGACACGAGCTCTGCACAGCACCTTGCTTCTTTCCCTGGGAAAAGCAAAACCGCACTAAGAGATGGTCTGAAAGTGTCGGCACAGTGCTCTTTCCTTAAGTGTTGCTTCTCAAAAGAAGAGGTGACAGAGATAGGCAGCAAGGTTCAACAGTGCCAGCATCGTTCAGGGAAAAGTGCCTGCCCCACTGGTTCCCGGGGAGTGGCACAGCTTTGGCCACACTGGGCAGAGAAAGAAATCTCACCATGGACTCAAGCTGGTCTTTGTCCCACACTCTCAGGCAGGAGGAAGAGCGCCTGGTACAGACCAGTGTTACTACAGACATGAGCTAGGTGGATAGGAAACCTTTGTGACAAGAGCAGCCCTGTCCCATGGTGTGACAAGGAATGTACTTTATCCTGCTATGAACCTCTTAATCCCACCCGTATACCTTCTTAAAGGAAGCCCCTAATGAAGACATATCTATGCTGGGCATCTTGACCTTTGCAAACCTCATGAGAGCATACTTACACAGTACAGGTTTTCTAAAGTCCTCTCCTTTCCCAAAGGCATGGGACTCAATTCCAGATTAAGTCTGACTGATTTTACTTGTCTGCCTCTGACCCATCTAAATGGGTTGGGTCATTTTACTGCAAAAAGTACAGACTCCATCTAAACATAGTGTCCAGTTTCATTCGAGTCCATTGCAGAGCTTGACAAAAGCTAAGCTGACTGATATAAATGACCTGATCTCCTTGTCCCTGAAATACATATTTCTCTGTCTTGAAAAGATTCCCTAAATTATTTTGTCTTCTGCTGGCACCAATGAACGGTTATAGCGTACCCCACTCTTTGAAGCCAGAGAGGTGAGATTCATCTCACTTTTAGAAATGAATACGTTATATATAGAGAGAGTAATTATGGTCTTTCTATATGGTCAGCAACTGTTTGGATGCTTTAGAACATTGGCAACTGCAGGATTCACATGGCCTGAATGAGCATACGATCCGCTGGATCAAGCACTGGCTGACTGGAAGGTCCCAAAGAGTGGTGCTCAATGGATTTAAATCCAGCTGGCGGCCGGTCACAAGTGGTGTGCCTCAGGGCTCAGTGTTGGGACCATTTCTGTTCAACGTCTTTATTGATGATCTTGATAAGGACATAGGGTGTATCATCAGCAAGTTTGCAGATGACACCAAGTTAAGCAGGAGTGTTGATTCCCAGAAGGACAGGGAAGCTCTACAGAGAGATAGATTGGATCACTGGGCCAACATCAATGGTATGAGTTTCAACAAGGGCAAGTGCCAGGTTCTGCACTTGGGCCACAATAACCCCATGCAGCGCTACAGGCTTGGGGAGGTGTGGCTGGAAAGCTGCCTGGCAGAAAGAGACCTGGGGGTTCTAATTGACAAGCGGCTGAATATGAGCCGGCAGTGTGCCCAGGTGGCCAAGAAAGCCAACGGCATCCTGGCTTGTATTAGAAATAGCGTGGCCAGCAGAAGTAGGGAGGTGATTGTGCCCCTGTACTCAGCACTGGTGAGGCCACACCTCGAGTATTGTGTCCAGTTTTGGGCACCGCAATACAAGAGAGATATCGAGGTGCTGGAGCGAGTGCAGAGGAGGGCAACGAAACTGGTGAAGGGCCTAGCAGACAAATCATATGAAGAGCGGTTGAAGGAGCTGGGACTGTTTAGTTTGAGGAAGAGAAGGCTGAGGGGAGACCTCATCACACTCTACAACTATTTGAAAGGACACTGTAGAGAGGTTGGTGCTGGTCTCTTCTCACAGGTAATTAATGACAGAACAAGAGGGAATGGCTTCAAGCTCCAACAGGGTAGGTTTAGACTGAACATTAGGAAAGAATTTTTCACAGAAAGGGTGGTTGGGCATTGGAATAGACTGCCCAGGGAGGTGGTTGAGTCACCATCCCTGGATGTGTTTAAGAGACGTTTAGATGTGGTGTTGTGGGATATGGTGTAGGGGAGAACTTTGTAGAGCAGGGTAGATGGTTGGACTCAATGATCCCAAGGGTCTCTTCCAACCTAGACAATTCTATGATTCTATGATTGGCCTATGGGAGACTTCATGTTTCTGGACCAGGAGCTAGAGGCCAGAAAGGGTATCACCTTCTGAAGGTACCTGTTTTCCTCCCTTGGCTATAGTCTAAGAGGAATAGCTTGGACCAGTTGCTTAACTTTACTTCCCTTCCTTTACCTTTTCAACCTGAATGAGGCAATTATCTCTTGACATTAGTTTCCACAACCCAGAAACAGTCCCACTGGTAACAGCGGATACTACAGTGAAAGTCTCTTATTTTAATTGCCATTAAATTACCATTAGCTCTGGTGGTGAGTGATTCAGGTAGTAGCTATAAAAGGAGATAACATATGATTCATATCTAAGCACAGCTGTGTTTTTATGCTGTTGCATAAGTACTTTCTAAAAGATGCAAAAGGAAAAAAACAGACATTGAAATCAAATCAGATCTCTTTCTGTTTCTGGATCTCAGTCCATGTTCCTCTCTGAGAGTCAATGAAACTGATTGGGTATTTTAATGGCAACTTAACTAGTAAGTTAACCAGTGCCAGGACCAGTTCTTTAGTCCTGAACGTATCTGCTGTCTCGTAGCCACATATAATTTCTCTTAAACTCCAAAAGAAGATGTTTGCATTCACGAACCTACCAAAAAGAGTCCCTTTCTTGTGTTAATTCCCAAATAGTGCCCAGGAATGGTTTAGAAGAAGTTCAACAGCATGGGCCAAAGGCAGAACAGGCACCATACTATCAGTTTAACAACAAGAATGATCAAGATCTTTTTCCCATGTTTATATATTAACTTTTTTTTTACTTTCTAGTGTAGATGTGGCTGTACATTCACTATTAGATTAAGATTTCTTCACAACTGGACAGCATGACTGTGTGCAGGTGCCAACTCACGTAGGTTCCAACCTCATCAGAGCAGCTATACCTATCATTATAACACCACTTAAGAGCAGGTTGTCATGTTCTATAGGATAACAAAAACACTCTAGCCTAGAAAAGACATCAACCTTCTTTCAACTCTGGGCCTCTGCTACTTTCTTAGCTTTAGTGAACCTCTTGTGTTCTCTGGTTTCATGTCCTTTGGGACTTTCTTAATCTTTTCTCTAGCAGTTCTCCAGTTCCTGCCTCAGAGGTTTCTGTAATAACTTTTTGCCTGAGAGTGCTTGTTTTGTTGTTGTTGCTGTTGAACACAAAACAATACAGATTAAACCAGAAAGTTGTGCTATCAGATTAAAGTAACCCAGGCAGAATATCAATCATAAATTCATGATGGTCCAACCAACCATCAAAGCAAGTCCACCTAGTTCAACCTGTTCTGGGTCATGTCCAGTCATTGTGTCTCAGCTGGGTCTTTACCCAGACTAATGCTGGTGGTATCCTCTCTCTGGCTTCGAACACAAAGTCATGTGAAGCATTTGCCCCATGACAGGAATTTGTCGAAGAAGTTACTGAATTAGTAACACTAATGAACTTTGAGACAGAAGGCAGCACTTGATTACCAGAGAATCACAATGAGTTTCAGATTGCCTATTAGTCTTACGTATGAATTTGAATATATGTGAATTTGAAGACTGCTTTACTGCACAGTGAATTGTGGCTGGACCCTCAATGAAAAAAAGTGTAGGTGGTGGGTAGAAGGTGTCTGGCAGTAGGCATCATTACACACGAGACAACCAGTTTCAGCATCTGCGTTCCCAGGTTTGGATCGCTAATAACCCAAGGGGTTTGATCTTCAGAGCATGACAAGAGGTGCCCATTTTCACTCCTCCCCAGAAGAAAAGTGACTCAAGAGCACTGGTTTTATAGGGTGGAACAGGGTTTGTATTTTGCTGGTTTATTTGTTTGATTGACCTTTTAACCTGTACACTAATTGCGGGGAGAGAGAGAGAGAGATTTCATAGAAATGAGTTTGGATAGAAATCCTGAACCAAACTGTAGCAGCAGTAATAACTCTGAGTTTACAGACATCCAGAAATTATGAGCACATTGCACTTTTGGAAAATATATTACGTGTGGGATAGCTTGTGTCCCTAGGGTAAGTGTTCTGCTTCTTTCGTGACCCATAACTCAAGAGTGTGGCAGGCATTAGCACTTTACAAAACATCTTCATTCTTCATGGCTGAGACAGAACCCGTAGCATGCAGAGTATCTTACTTATTCAGCAGTGATTTGAGTCATTTTATTTTAAACACNGAAAGAGGCAGTAGAAGTGTATCTAATTTTTTATTAAATATATCACTGTTGCAATCTAACTTGTTGTACTGTAATGGGAAATTACACACCATAAAACAGTAAGAAGAATGGATCTGATGCATAATACAGGAGCCTGCCTGAAGAAGAATGCATATTGCATAAAACTGTAAATACATACGTACAAATTCATACACGTACGCACATTGGGAAAACAGATAGATTTTTGCACCGTGCCTCTTGAATCAAAAAAGGGAAACGCATTGGTATGCCTTTCTATTTGCCCTAATCTCTCCTTTGCCGATATCAGAAGGCATTCCCTTGTCTTTTTTATCATGGTCGCTAAAACATTAAAAAAGAAGAAAAGCGGCTTCTGTTGATACACAGGAGCCCCTGAAAATTCTCCCATTCCAGGGAAACAAGTGGGTTGGTTCTCAGCATCTAATGCTACTTCACTGACCTTTCTGGTTTGGGCCGAGATGCCAGAAAAACAACAGCACTTCAAAGAAACCCCAGTATTAGTTTAAGTTCTGAGGGAAGGTAAGTTATTTTAGGTTCAAACATCAAGCAGTCCCAGGATGATGTCTCTGCATAAAACATACATGATACCTTTTCTCAGAATTCTCAGAACTGGATCTGGAGGAAAGTTTTTTATCAAAACTTCTTAGAAAATCCTTAAGACTTTCAGTGAATAATGAAATATTTAATAATTTAATAAATATTTTTGTTTGTTTGTTTTTGGTATGCATTGGTAAGGCAGAAACTATAAACTGAAAATATATGACTTTTATTTTTTCATTTAGAAGAGCTTTTGATTTAAAATAATATTTAATTTATTTTTTACAAGTTAAAAATGAATATAATTGGTCAGAAATGAAATTAAAGTTTGCGTATTTGAGTTGAACAACTCAATTAGTTCAGCCTAATGTAAGGAGCTCTTTGATTTTTATTTTGCCAGTATATTATTTGCCTCAGACAACACCCTTTAGACAAATAACAGCAAACTGCAAAAATCCACTGTTTGTCCAACCCTAACTAAACTATTTGCCACTTTAGACTTTATATTTATGCTCTCCCACTTTTCAATACTTCTCAATTATTGAATTATTTATTGAATTATTTTCAATATTTGTCAGTTATTGAATTTAATTCCGAACGCTTGAAGATCCTGTGACTTCCCTGACAGGACTTCGAAAAGTGGAGCAATCAGTGTTTTGGTACTTAAAATGTCCTTTCACATAGGAGCACCACAGTTTACCTAGCAGATCAAGGTGTCACAGCTTGGTGTCAGCAATTAACACCAAGGCGTCAGCAATTAACAAAACGCTGCCATTTTATCCTGGTAATTTTTTTTAAAAAAGAATCTTTGGCTCTAAATATACTCTCAAGTGTTGTCTGTTTTTAGATAGAAAACAAAACAAAACAAAGCAAAAACAACAAAACAAGCTTGTTTTAACAGTGGAAAACAACACTTTTTTTTTTAATTCAGTGAGATGAATATTTTCCATGAACATTCTCACTTTGAACAAAGAGCCAATTTCCATTCAAAGCGGTTTAAAGGGAGAATGTTCAGAGCAGTCTAAGCAGCCTTAGGTGACTGCGTTTCACTGATGGGTGAAGCGAATGCTTAAGAGATGTCACGTTCATAAAGCCTTACAGGATCCTTGGGAAATGCAGCTGCTTGCGAAATATTAGGTGCTAATGTTTAATATTATTTTACCTTTGCCTTTTTCCTTTCCTTGATATAAACCAGAGCCATATGCAAGAAATGTGCACGTATATTTGAAAAAATTTGGGGCTGTGCAGAAATGACATATCTCAGTTTAGCTATTAAGAGATATCCCTGAGCTGAATATATCCGTTATGACACTGTCGTATCAACAACAATCGAGGGGCAGCAGGAGACAGCGAATCATTAATTTTAAGTGATTAATATTAATAGCATGCAAAGTCCCGTTAATCTGCCTTATACCGCCTGTCTTCCCTGGCCTTAATCCCACAAGTACTAAAGTTGGTATCTCGATTTACTCAGACGGGCAGAATAGCCGGGACTAGCTGCAGAGAGCACGGTCTCCTGCTCACCAAAGTGTAGCACAAGCTCAAGCGCTCTGCTGAAGAAAAGCCAAACAGCCTTATCCCTTTCAAGAAAATCAACATTTTTTTTTTTCTTTTTCTGACATAGTTAGGGTGAAACGTTACCGGTTTATGTGACCCTGTCGTGGTTTACCTCAAACCAAGACAGACCCACACAATAATAATTTTCTGTCCCGGTAGAATAAAATTTGCTGGGATATAGATTTTTAGAATAATTTCCTGGTTACTGGGCCAATGCCTCCTGGATTCTACATTGATATTGCTAATCATAATGATAATTTTATGACAGTGAAATTGACTGTAGAGCATTGCAAAAGAACAAGCTCCAACAAACTATATGTAAGGTGTAAATATAATGTAAGAAGTATGTTAACACACATTCTTCCAACTAATAGCTCTGGCTGGATGCTTTAAGTCGGATCTCATCAAAAGTCCATTTTTTCTAAACCTGAACTGAGAAAGTAAACTCACATTTTTTTTCTCCTGTACTCTTTAGCACCAGTTTCTGGAACTGGCTTGTTTTACCAATGAACCATTTTGTCTGTCAGCTTAGATTAGGTCAAATTAACTCTCATTTCAATAACTGACAAAGATCATCTTTGACAACAGCAGTGACCTCACATGTCCTGACAAGGACACGTATTCAAAGTCTATAGAATAGGAAGAAAAGTTTTATAAATTGTGTGCAAGAGGAGTGTTAAGCTAACACTTAGGTTCTTCTTTGGATATACAAAGCCCTGAATGAGAGCTTTGTGTTTTCAGCTGTACTTCATAATTGGTTTTGAAGATTAATATGTAGATAGATAGATAGATAGGTAGCCACAGACAGACAGACAGAAAAGCAGGTAGGCGAAATAAACAGGAAAACAAGTAATAATTTCATTAACTGCTGTCTCAAATGTCCTATATGAACGACTTTAAAATTTGCTCTCACCATTACTGACACAAAGTTCACATGTATTATTTTCATGTGAAAAACTCTTTAAAGCCAGTTTAGGCACCTCTGATCAAAACCTGATCATTTGGTGGGACAAGACACAGTCTGGAAGTTATACATGTGTATAAGTATTTTCCTCACTTGGGGAACTGATTATTGGTATAATAGACATCCTTTAAGTTGAGCACCTGAGTTTCTTTACTGAACCAGAATTGTGGGAGGTTTTTGCAGGGTGAAACCCAGTGATGTGTACCAGAGAGATGCTCTTCTGGAGAGCTCCAGAGAAGCGTGTGTCATGTCTGTGGTGCAAAAGCCTTTGTACAGGACCCATTCATGAGGGGTAAATGTCATTTCCAATAGAGTAAGTCGTTCAGGGAGGCAGGGGAATGCCTATCATCTCTGTTTCTCCTGACTAGACCTGACATTCATCTGGTGGTGTCAGGGATGGTTTAAGGATAGTGAAATGCATCTTCTGTCCTCCCATCATTCAGACAAACATCATGCCCGATAACCCTTTAACCAAGAAGATACTTCACAGCAAACATGCTAGAAGCCCTCAAATATAGGAAGATTTTAAGACAAAGGTATTTCTTATCTCTGAATTTAAATCCACTTTCATTTGTTTTGTTTGTTTTCACTACTGAAAGAACTTAGGTCTCCAAAATTTTTAACAGCAGTTAACACTCAATTCTTTGTCTTTTTGAGCCCCTGCCCCACATATCCCATCTCATTGTTTAAGGATGTATACGACGGGATTGCTATTTCCACCACTAAGAGATGAGTATCTTGGGGTGGAATAAACCAGTTGTGTTCAATATAGGACTAAACTCTCTAACATTACAAATCTGCCTGAGAAAGATGATATTATATCTTACAGAAGCTTCAGGATCAGTTATGTATTAGTAAATTGTGCAGGAGTTATCTTCTCTTGCTTTCCTCTGAAACCTGGAAACTGAACAATTAAAGATTCCAAATATAGCCCAGAAGTGCTGTTACATATATTAAAGGTTAGTTATTTTAAAAAGAAAATTAAAGATATGGATCTACTCGCATGAATGGATTTAAGCTCTATCGTAGTTTTATATCATCGACTACATAATACCAAATGCAATGAAAATCCAGCATGGCTGTGGAAAGATTAGTCCACTTTGCGCAGAAGATCAGGTTTGCATGGGTTGATATAGTAGTGCCTTTCTAATTTTATCATGTCACTTATTCCTGACGCCCCAGACTACTAATCTTCTCTGTCTGATTTCTAATTCACAGATAATTGTCGTGTATGCAAGAAAGCAGCTTGGCAATTCTCTGCTCATGAGCTTGGATCTTTAATATTCCAGAACTGAATGTAGAAATGCCATGTATTCTGCTCAGTACTTAGCACAGCTCAGGCTGATGGAGATCCTATTGCGTATAACTTTGGAACAGGCATGGAAGACAAGGGTACAAGATGATTTACTGCCTTACACATGCCACGGATTATTACAAGAACAATTCCGTAAAAACCCCGGGGAAGAGGTTGCAGTGTGCAGGGCTCCACATTCTTTTTAATCTCTGCTCACTCCTCTCTTCCATGGCATGTGAACGCTGTCTTGTATCTGGAGCACCAAACTGTGACCGTACATCCAGCCTAACTCTGAGGGAACACATTAGAAGGACCGAGGATGAGGTTAATAGAAATCCTACCATCGATTTGAGCTACATCACGGCAATGCCAGTGGTGTATGGGGTGGAAAATTGCGCTCTGTCTATATGTCAGCGATATGTCTAGTCTACATTAATTACATACTCTTCATCTATAGCTAATGGAGAAAGATGAGTAACTCCTGGAGTGATCAGTCCCACCTGTCTTAGATATTTATCAAAGAATGAGATGACTCACCCTCTGAAAGAGCCAATGTTGATACTAGGAAGGATGATCAATCAAGAAGAGACAAGTAAATGCTGAATGAGTACTACAAGATCAGGTGAATCCTTTCTTCAAAGTCATGCTTCACATCCCCAGCCCCGGTATGGGTATGATGGCACCTTCCATTATAAACATTCACAAGACAGCATTAGTGATTGCTTTAACAACAAACGCAGTGTCATCTTCATGGGGAAAATGAGGCTAAGGATAAGCAACATATATTATACTCTTCCAACCAACATCATTAAAAGTCACCAGGTGAGACTTAGCAGATGACAATGGAGAATTGGAAATAATGCATAACGTTCAAGTTCAATGTGAGTACTGAAAAAAAGGTATTACACAGTTCAGTTTCTGGGGTCACAGCTGTTCGTTGGGTCTCTCAAATTCATATCTAATATAAAACAAAACAATCTTGATTAAAAAATTTCTAGTGATAAAGAATCCATCACAGTGCTTGCTATTTTATTGCAGTGATTAATTACCCCATCTCTTAAAAGTGTAAGCTTTACATTTACTGTGAATTTATCTAGGTTTGTCTTTTTATTATTTATACCTTTATCTTCCAAAAGTACACGCGGCAACTAGAAAAATGTTGTCTTGACATGTAAATTATTAATTAGGCTAAATCACTTATCAGATTTTGATACATTTGAAGATTCATTTCCTTTCCCCAATTAACCCATTAACCCCTCAACTACCATTTCATTAAGTAAATGGGAGGGCTGTGTAAACCAGTTAATATTTATTAACAGTGTTGTGCCAATTAGTAAGGAATATATTTTTCCCAGGCAAGGGCTAAACAGCCCTCCAGTCTTTTTTGTATACACTTGTTTTCTTTTAATTTGGCTGGTGAAAGTAGCAGGTGTTGAAGGTTAAGTGTTGTATGCAATCTGAGGTTGTTCAAGTCTACTGATTAGGTGATCACTTCAGATGGAAATTCTCACTGGAAGGCAGGATTTCTTCATTTTGGTCAGTCTATAAAATGTCTCTTTGCTAGTAACATACTTGCTGAACTTTGCTGTAGAAATGCGCATCAACATCTTATTTATCCCACATGGGCACATTTTGAAATGATGATCTTCACAATAAAGGCATGTACACAAAATATTGCATAAAAAGGCTCACTGCCTCTGACAAAGATCAAATAAAACTTGGTTGGTTGATCTGTCCATGCCTATAGGGTATTAGTGATTATAATATTGCGCTTTAATGGACTATGGACCCAATTTACATAACATTTACATGTCATCTACATACTCTTTATGGAATAAAAAAGCAGTGATTCAGACACAAAAAATATCTAAGACATACAGATGCACTCTTCAAATGACTTCTTTTTGCTCTTCAGCTTGAAGCCTGGAGTTTTGACTTTACCTGTTCCCACTGGAACCCAATAGCAGAGTGGAGAGATCACTGCTACACCACTGCCAGTACTCACGTGAACCAAACAAGCATTTCCTTTTCAAGGAAATTACTTTTTAAATAAAAATGTAAATGCATTAAAATGTTCCTCTTTTTTGAGGAATTTCTACTTTTCTATGTTTCCTACCTGGAGAATTCCTGGCATGGCCAGAAACAGAGGTTTTAAAACCTGATCGCAGTACCTTTGCTCTGCATTTAGGGAAAATGGAGTGGGGAGGACAGAACTGTGGCTCAAACACAGTGCAAACCAGCAGACTTTCTGCACAGTAGCTGCTGATCAAAGACAATATTTAGGAATTTCAGTTCAAGGCAGAAATGTAAGGAAACCCTTTATTAGGTTCCTGGCACATCTTTGTCGCTTAAAGTTTTGGGAAGAAATGTCCTGTGCTCCTAAACTGCTGAGATGCTCTGTAATGTCCCAGTGACAGTAGAGTTGGCTGCCCTGGCCCCTGGAGGGTTGAACCATGAGAGGAATCCACAGAAGCCACACAGAAGCTATGCAAGGCTATTGTGTCTCCTTTGAGCTAAAAATAAAATTAGTACCTCAGGGCAGTGACTGCTTTTTATGTTTTAATTAACCTGTGCATCCATAATAGCTCCGATAATAACCGGAAAGTAAAATTGTCAAGGCTAAAGGGTTGTCATACTAACCAGGACACATCCTACGTCCAGGATGAAGGTTCATTTATTATACAATAAGCACAAAAGCAAAATAATATTGGAATTCAGACAGGAACTGAGAGATCTGGATTCTAGGCCTTCCTGATCTGTGTTTGGGACTAGTACATTTTATAAATTACCTGAAGCACTTTCCCTTCTGTTGGAAAAGAAACAGGAAGGGAGGGAGGGAGGAAGGAAGGAAGAAAGGAAGGAAGGGAGGGAGGAAGGGAGGGAGGGAGGAAGGAAGGAAGGAAGATGAATAAAAAGGAAGAAAGAAAAAGGAAGAAATAGAAAAAGGAAGAAAAAGAAAAAAGAAAAAAGAAAAAAAGAAAAAAGGAAAAAGGAAAAAAGAAAAAAGAAAAGAAAAGAAAAAAAAGAAAAAAAAAGAAGAAAAAAGGAGAAAAGATGTTATGGCCAGTGGTTTGGACGTTCTGCTGGCCATGGACAGGAAGACAAGGAAGAGAGTTAATGACATATAAAGACCTCTTGCAAAAAACCCATGAGGCACTTAAGTGCAGGACAGCAGCTTCAGGCTCCAGCACATATATGCAAGCCTGAAATTTGACTCAGACACATTTGGCTGGCTTGAATCTAAATGCTAAAAGTCACTCTAAGGTATTTTTTTTTCTCATAATAAATAACTTCTTGCCCAACTCAGCTTTGTGACTTTCTATCCTAAGTCTGGGAAGAGAAGCAGTTTAATGCAGAGCTGAAATCTGCTTTTGTGCAATACACATTAGCAGAATCAAGCCAAGGAAGTGATTGGAGCAAGCACGTTATGGGACCTGAGTATGTAGAGGAGGTAGTGCTGACTGATCACCCTGTTCTTCTACTGTCCCACATGGAAAAGATAGAAACTAAACTAAAAGACAGTAGATTTAGACCGGATATAAGAAAGAAAGTTTTTATGCCGAGGTGGTGAAACCCTGGCCCAGGTTGCCCAGAGAAGTGGTGGATGCCCCATCCTTGGAAACATTCCAGGTCAGGTTAGACTGGGCTCTGAGCAACCTGATCTGGTTGAAGATGTCCCTGCTCGTGGCAGGGTGGTTGAACTAGACGGCCTTTAAAGGTCCTTTCCAACCCAAAACATTCTATGATTCTATCATTCTATAATTCTAAAAAGGTGCTAGATGGGCTTTTGGTCTGACCATGTACAGCAGGTTTTTGTCCTGGTCTTCTTGTAACAAATTAAAGGAAGGGACTCAAGCCAACACCTTGGATGTGGAGCCAAATCCAACATTTGTGTGAGAGCTTTGGCCTGACATATTCTTCCCATATTCTACAGCATTAGTTGGCACAGGATGCTTGTACAATTCTACCCCCAGAGATTTGGTTTGTATTCTTAGTTTTGCCATGTCTCACTGAAAACAAAAGACAAACCTGGCACGTTCTATTGACTCAAGGTCACTAAAAGTGACTACTCCAGTTCATCTGAAACATCTGTGACACTGCAGCAAACCTGGCTGCAAGTCAGCGCTCCCTTGTGAGCTGTGATGAAACCCAGGTTTCTGCTGAAAATTACTTTGGCAAGGAGGGATGATATATGAAAAGTAATCCCAGTGATGTATTATACAGGTAAGAGTGCACTGCTATAGTCCACGCATCCATTATGGAACAAACCCTTTCTCCTCCCTCCATCTTTGCCGGTGGTACCTGTAATGGTATATGTCAGGGCAATAAAGCACGGGGCCAAGCCTGAGAGCATGCAGCAGGGGGAAAGATCAGTTTACCACACCCAGCGTACAGGAACACCTCTGAGGAAAGGAGGCTCCTGTGAGAGGAGCAGGGATATCTGAGGAGGTGATAGCAGCTGCAGGTGGCATAGCTTCCTGGAAAAAGGACAGCTGTGGCTTGAGAAGTGCTGGGAGAAAGTTGTAACAGAGAAGTCAGAAACTAGCTGTGGCTCTAGGAGCCAGGATCAGCCAAAGCAGCCTGCGTCACATCCAGCACGGCGGTAGAAAAAAAAGTGAAAATGGAGGAAGACAGAGGTGAGCACAGCTTGTGTAAGCAAACAGGAGGACTGATTTCATTCCTTGTTATCAAGGCTTCATCTTGCAGTCCTCCAGAAGTGAACAGGAGCATTTTATCTGTGTGATGGGACCAGCAGAGCAGAGAAATCTTCTAGTCCACTACCAGGACAGCACCCAGCATGTACACCTTGTGCAGCTGCCACAGGCATGGCTTATAGTGGGACAAGAGCAGGAAGATCCCAGAGGCTCCTGGAAGTTTGGAGCTTGCATTTTATCTGGGAGGCTATGCTGTCAAAGAGAAGAGCATACACAACACTCTCTGCAAGTTAAAGCTTAGAAATGCAGGTATACGAGCTGTAGAAAGATGACAAAAATCTGGAGTCAGATGCATCAACCTGGAAGACCTATGTGACCTGCTTCTCCATGATGTGTATCCTTGTATTGTAGGGATGTGTTTATATCTCCTGCTCAGCTGAACACATTCATTAGGCTAATTATCTAAATTAGCATCACATTTACACCCTCCACAAACACATGGGTAGGAGGATAGGGTACATACAGGTGGAATAGGGTTGGTAGTGTAAGTATCAGTAGGACCTACAGACCTGCGCATTAACACAGCACACAGATTTCTGTAGGAACGCAAATCCTTTCATGTGAAGCCCACTACAAGGGTCTGCATTATTTGTTTTCTGTGTTCTACATAGTGGAAGTCTATCTGGAGACATAATGATAAAAAAAAAATAAAATTAAATGCTGGAATCTAGTGCATTAAAATTATGACTTTGCATACTAAACAATGTGTGGGAGGGTCAAATGAGTGGGGAGCTGCCGTGTGGTAGAAGATGTTTAAACACAGGTAAGAGACAGTCCTAACAGAGGAACAAGCTGACTTGGACCAGAGATACAAAGAGCGAGCAACTTTTGACTAGAGGAGTTAATTAGCTGAGGATCACCACAAGGGGAAAAAGGAAGGTCCCACTGAAAATGGAGAGCAATTTGAGAAAAATGGTCACTTCACACTTTACAGTTAGGGCAAGGAAGATAAATTAGCGACAGCTGAGGATACAACCCTGACCAAAACTAACTCACAGAGTGTCAGTGACAAGAGAGACCTAGAAGCAGAAGCTGTAGGATATGTTGTCTCCCTTTATGCATATTGACACAAAGTTTTAAGGTAAGGAGTATTTTGTCCATAGACTTGACAGCTCAGAAGGTCTGGGCATAAAGATGCTACTGAGATGAGGTGAGAGAGGTCATGGTGGAAGAAACAAAAAGATATGTTGGTGATGCAGGATGTTTTGGTAGCCACTAAACAGGAAGAGTGCAGGATTTTAGGCAGATGCCTGTAAAACTGTGAAAACAAGGCAAAAGAAGAGTTTCTTTGTTGGAAGAGAGAGTTGTAAAACAAGTTTTCTGAACAAGAGAACCGTGGAAAAAAATGAGCAGAAAAACAGGTGGAAGAGAAATAAAGAGAGAACAATTCTGTCTTACAAAAACAGATTAAGAGACACTGGAGAAAATCCCAAGAAGAAACGAAGGCGGTGTGCAGCTGGTTGTGAGAGAACAGAACATGGAATGTTTGGTGGACAGAAGGAGGAACAGAAGAAGCAGATTGTGGTTCACAGAGTTCATGGCAGCTCCACAAAGACGTGTTTTGCTGGGGATTTTTGTTGGGGACAACTCTAAGACCCATCACAAGAGTGGGTAGAGAGAACAAAAGACTGTGTATTCTGCCAGAAGAATGCACCCAAGGGATGAAAAATAAACTGTATGAGAATAATACACCAGTTATCTCTTCCCTAGCAAGTTCCTGGGCACTCTGCTTTTCCCAGCTGGGGAAAATGAGGCAAACAGACCTATTAATGTGTGGCTGGTCATGCAGTAGACTAGAGACAGAAGTATGAGTAAAACAACCTCTGTCTAACTTTGGGCTAATAATTCTCGTCAATGACCATTGAATAGACCACACTTTCTCCAGTGACAAAGGTTTGAGTTCTGTCATATTATGAACCCCATTACCAATACACTGTAATTGCTATTAATATGTGTTGGGGTTATTTTGACAACACAATCACAAGTTGTTGACTCTGAAAATTTGATTAACTTATTAATTTAAATCATTTGCACACCAATAAGCCTTTGTACTTTTTTGGAAGGAGAATGTAAATTGTCCCCTGTATTGTGAGCAGCAGATCTGCAACAACGTTCACCGTCACCACAATGCTTGTTTCCCTTGGTAAACCAGACCCCTTGATGTAGATTTCAAAGAGCTTTTGTGTAAAATCCTGCTTGACCTTGTTGCATTGTCAACAGCAAACAACTTTTATGTACAATCCCTGGTGATTTTCTTTTCATTTTTTTTTTAAACATCAATATGTAATGATACAAAAGGATTTCCGATAACATAATTTTTTGACTGGCAGCAAAATAGCTGCCACTTCACTACACTGCCTGTATTATTATGGGTTTATTTTCTTGTCATATTTTTCTTTTTTTTTTCCTCTTTACAGAAAGCGTTGTTTTTAATCTCCTTTTAACTGGAAAACATACTCAAGCCCTTTTTGCATTTGCTTAGCCTCCATTTATAAATTCTTCTTTTAGCAAGCAAGGAAGAGAGGAATAAAAAGGCTGCTACAGTTGTTCCTGTAAAGACAGAATGTGTGTTTTGTAGTCAGAGCAGGAATTGAAAAGACTGGGCTCTTGGGCTCCAATCCATTCTACTGTGAGTTAGGGGACTTCTTTTCATTCACTCTGGTTATGATTAAGCCTGTGTGTTTATATTTCTGTGATGACTGCAACAACACCAACCCATTCAGGTTTGTGTCTTTCAAGTGAAATGAAATGCATGAATCAAATCCCTTGCTCCATCAATGCTTAACGTACAGGCCTGTTGGGTACAGCAGCACCGTGCAGAGTGTTTGAGCTGAACTAAGTTGAGTGAAAATGCGATAGTGCGGGACTCTGCCTAGGTGATTTACCCCACCATGCCTGATGCACATAGCATCATAGAACGGTTTAGGTTGGATGGCACTGTAAAGATCATCTAGTTCCAACCCCCCTGCCATGGGCAGGGACACCTCCCCCCCAGACCAGGTTTCTCAAAGCCCCATCCAACCTCTCCTTGAACTCCTCCAGGGATGGGGCAGCCACAGCTTCCCTGGGCAATTTGTTCCAGTGTCTCACCACCCTCAGAGTGAATTTTTTTTCCTAATATCTGTTCTAAATCTACCCTCTTCCAGCCACTGCCCCTTGTCCTACCACTTCATGCCCTTGTAAAAAGTCCCTCTCCAGCCTTCTTGTAGGTGCCCTTCAGATACTGGAAGGCTGCTATAAGGTCTCCCCGGAGCCACCTTCTCTCCAGGCTGAACAACCCCAAGTCTTTTAGCCTGTCCTCACAGAAGAGTTGCTCCAGCCCCCAGATCATCTTCGTGGCCTCCTCTGGACCATCTGATAGATGCATCTGATTCTTTTATCTGTTCTTCTATCTTGTATGACCATTGCAGTTACTCAACTAAACCATTCAAACTGGGAAAGAGTCTTCTCTGTTCATTTTGTCATTGTGTTCCCTAGCCATAGCAAGCCTGCCCTTCACTTAGTGGTGTAAGCTTGGTAAATAACCCCACTGCATCTGAGGACGTCTGCTAACACCCTCAGAAGAGACACAAAAAAGTCAGACAAAGGGGTAAGTGCATCAAATTCCTTATATTTCTTTATAACATAACAGCTGTGTTGGAGCAGACTTGTGTTGGTCCAGCCAACCCATCCTACTGTCTCTGAGAGCAGCCAACAATATATTCTTGTAGAGGAATAATAAGAATAAGCATATCTGAAAACTCCTTATAATTCCCAGTTTCCAGCATTTCCAAGTCCGGCAGTTCAAGAGTCAGTTGTAGTTTCCACATATTTAGTAGTCTGTGATGCATTTGTTCTCCATAGGCACTTCTGATCTCCCCTGGTAGTTCCAGTGCGTTCAGATAAGCCCTGTCGCTTGTTCCTCAAATAAGAAATTCTGGCACAATTCCGGTCCCAGGGGTCTGTGAAGAGCTCTTCTAGGAAATTTACGGTCTTGGTTTGACCCATGGTCCTTCTCTAGAGGCTGCTGCACCCAGGAGTGAAATAAATAGATGCAAAATCAATACTTTAAGCATTTATTTCTCACAAATTTGTTTTCCCTTCCCTTCTTAACTGGCTTCTTGCCCAAGTCCTTCTTCCCAATCAAGTGGCTTAACTTATTACCCCTTTTTGGTGGTGACAGTGTGTTTCCTATCCTGCAGAGCAGTACTAACACTCAGTCTTCAAGCCTGTGCATACCAGTGGCTTCTGTATTCCCCTGAAAAAGTGGAGAACAATGGTTCAAAATTCTTCAGGCTATAAACAGCCAAAGGATTGAATATAGATGTTGGTATATCAGTTCCAAGGATTAAATTCCTCTGGTTATCCATTGAGTAGAAGAACTAGACCCTAAACTGTAGCCCTTGCAGGGATGTAGAGAGTGGGCAGTGATTTTGACCAAAAAAATCATGATTTGGCTTAGTGCATGTCAGTGCAACTACTTTCATCCCTCATTTTTTCCAGAGGGGGAACAAATACTGCCCAGATCAAGATCCACCACTGTAAGAATCTGCTGAAGGTCTGCAGCCTTTTCTTTTATGTCATAAATGCTATTAAATGTTTCTTTTTATGTATTCCACAGCTTCTAATGCAACTCACCATCAAAACAATAAAATTTGGAAAGGAGGGGGCAACCGACCCCAAATGACGAATCATCCTGTGTAGAAAGGGCCACAGTCCCGTTAATTCAAATGACATTTTGACAGTAGCATGCTGTCAGCCCAATGGTTTGACCTATACAACAACCTCTAATTATTACTAATTAAAGAATTAATTATTCATGGCAGCACGCGCTATTAGCATAGCAGAGATGTGTTGGAATATGAGTTATGCGCGGTTTATGAATCTTCAGAAAATAGATTCTTTAATAAATTAATAAAGGGGCTCTGGGGTTTCATTAAAAGGTGGCTGGAGGGGTTGCAAGCCAGTTTCCAAGGAGACCACAGGTGGTTTGCTTGGATTTTTTTTTTAGTTAAACTTGTTTGGGCCAGATGATTTCCCTTCCCCCCTCCCCCTCTCACCCTGTCCTCACTGCTCTTTCCTCAGGCAGAGAGGAGAACATTTTAATGAAACCCCTGTTGTCCTCATATCGCTTTGATCCCCGTGTGGTCTCCAACCTCCACGTTGGCCAGTTGGAGGATGGTGCAGTTGTTTTTTTTCTTTTTTTTTGATTGAAAGCTGCAACCAGCTCTGCCATGAATAAACAACAGAAATGATAAAAGCACACGGGTAAAGGAAAATAGAACAAACAAAGGAGAAAATAAAGGAAATTGCATAAATTCAAATGAGACCATCAGGATGGGAGAGGAGTTAATTATCCTGTTTTCTGTCTTAAGACAAGATCTGGTGGTTGTTCTTATTACTATTTTTATATCCATGTTTGTTTCTAACATGATATTTCTTATTCTATGGACTGTTTTATAGATTTCATTCTTATTAAAATAGGAGGGAGAAAATTCTTTGTTTTTTTTATTCTTTTTTCTTTCTGTCATGACCAATGTTTTCCAAAATTTATTTCTCTCTAATAATGCAGAGGGTGATATTAATACCTTCCAGTACTGCGAACTAAACAGTGGTAAAAATAGCAATAACAATGTTTCCAAGCTTCTGCTCCAACTTCCAGATCACATTAAAATTCCATCCTTGGTTAAGGAAAACCTCAACAAAATAGCAGATACATTAAAAAAAAAAAAATTAAATGTCCCTGCCTCATTTTCTGGGGGCTTGCCTTCCAGCCAGTCTCACCAATGAAGGGCATAACCACCAAGTGGAGTCATCTTTGCTGCTACACAAATCCCACTAAAATTAATGGTGCTGCTGTGAGGGGCCGAGCACGTCCATCGCCTTGAAGGAATCAGGGCTCCATAGGTATGATCATGAGGGAGGATTCGTCTCCTGTGTCGCTGCTCACCTCAATGGTAGGAGAAGGACACGCTGCTGAAGGTGATCCATCCCACCTATCTGAGACACCGATGTTAGGACAAGAGGAGTTACCTCCACAGGCTGTGGGGAGAGGTTGGTCTTAGGTGCACCACTTTTCAACGAGGTGCGAGGTGAGTCTCACACCTTGCACCTTCAGGTTCTTGCATGAAGCCCATCACTTCTCATTGAATTACAACACAACTTTCAGAAAGACACAGATATATCTGACTTTCAGATCTCACTTGATGCATTTATTTTAATTCTTGACAAGATTTTCCAATGACTAGCTACTGTGGGTGCTACATATTCATGCATTAATTTCTGTTAATATATCTTCTGGGGCAGTGACCACATATTACTACACTTATATGCAGTGTCTAAAGCAATAACCTTTCAATCTCAGGTGAAGTTGTGGCTGCTCTGATAATACCGGTTATGCACCTCTGTTGCCTTTGTGATCATTTTTACGTATTTTATCATAGCATTTAGAGACTCTAATAAGGAACTGAGGTTCTAGTTTGCTATGTGTGGTATGTACATATAAATGGGATCACAGTACAATGTCACAGCAGTTGTATAAACTTGATGTCTCTGTGTTTTGCAAACTGACAAGCAGAGCTCATTCTTGTTGAAGACAGTTCTCTCAAAGCGTGTGGGTGATCCCAAGCTGTTAACCTAGTAGGTCAGAAAATGCCAGCTTCAAGAGCCTAAAAGTCTGGATAAAATGTTGTGCTTGGAAAAAGCCAGTTATCAAAGCTAAATTTCCCACAGAAACGTATCGTGTGTCACGCTACATGTTTTGAGACCAACTCCTCAAGTCTAGCAATGAGTTCTGTGGTCAAATTAAACAGTCAAAGTGTATTCAAGTTATGATCTCAATATCCCAGTAATAATACAAATACCAATAATACCAATATCTCAGTAATAATACCAATAACGCAAGTCAGCTGGGACATCCTGGTTTACTTGAATAAGAGCAAAAGCATGCATCTGGTTCCCACTTCCCAGAGGAGCATATGAAGCATTAGAGAAAGGAAGTGCTGCTTATTTTCCCCTGAGAAAAAGGCAGAAAACTTTTGGTTTCAAATGAAAACACATGCTGAAATTTCCATTTTAAAATATGCAGGATAATTCTTGTTTTCCTATATGGATTAAGTCCCTGTCCTGAACAAGATATCTGTCTGGGATGCTTCATAATAATTTTGCTCTTGGCAAGTTTAGAAATAAGCTCAGGACATAATTCAGAATTGAGTTCCTAATCCAAATTGGGATTTAAAATATGAAAAGAATAAGTCTCAGTTTAACTCAGACACAGAAGATGCTGCTACACTGATCACCTAAAGTTTTAATGAAGTCTAAAGAAAATTGACTCAGAAGATTCACAGCTTCTCAGAAAATCTAGCCAATTTTATTTAAAGACCTGAAAAATAATTTATATGCTTAACTTCAGGCATAAAGGTTTGAAAACCTAATTGGCTTAGCCAATATTACACAGAAAATTAGCATTACCCTTTCTGTCTATAGCAGTTAACTAGAGCCAGAGCACAGGCTGAGATATTTTCCCAAAATCTGCTATAGATTTTAATTGTTGGCTTGCTCTCTGCCAAAGTTTGGGACAGATCTGCCCAGTACTCACAAAAAATAAAGAAAAAAAAAACCAACCAAAAAAAAGGACCAGGCACAGTCTGAGGGCTCATCTATGCCATGGCCATTCCCGGCAGATGGGAAGGACTCTGCCCTGGGAGGAAGCCAGCTCTGCTGCTTCAGGGCAGAGAACCAGCCCTGGACCCCTCTCGTTCACTGACTTACCTTGGAACACAAAGGCTAGGATGATGCATGCTGATAAGATATTCCTGCAACACCTTTACCCCATGTCAGTTTTCACCTTTATGTAAACTGAAATAAATTAATGAAAACAAAACTTTTTGACTGGAGATGATGGCTTGAAAACATTCCCTTTTCAATTTTTCTTTTTTTTTTTGTTTTTGGAGGGGTGTGTGTTGTTGGAAATCTTTTGAATGTTTCCAACTTTTTTTACATTAATGAGATATTTTAACAAGTTTCACAATTTTCACAAAATAAATTATTTATAGGAAATATTTCTTTTACACTAAGCCTGAGAAGAAACAGGGTTTAATTACATTGAAGCAATACACGCACATTTCTTTACGTCTGAGTTAACATACACACCCACAACCCTATAGACAGATAGGGGATGTAGACTTATGCGTATGCTCATATTTTGATACTTTAAGGAACAATATCAGTGTTTTTATTTTTGTCCCAAGTCTCAGGACCAGTGAAGCATTTCAGTTGTTTCTGAAGCACTCAATAATATCCCTTTCCTTCATTCAATTCTTCACCTGTCTTTGAGATACCTTTACCACCTGCCAATGAAACTCTTACAAACTTTCAGGGATTAATTCCACGTTGCGTGATGCTTGCTCTACTTCAGACATTTCCTAATGTTTTCAGCCTCTGTGGCTGAAAAAGGTCTCTGGCATTTTCAGGCCAATATTTGGGAATTTCACAGACATCTGTACTCCCTCAAAATATTTCCCTCTTTCCTCCACATTCGCGCTCTAGGAGGATTTATTTCTGGTTTCATCAGTTATTTTTGATCAAGCTTCTTCAATGGATGAAGGTATTTCAATTGCTTCCTTGTGCCTCTTGTGTTTTGCTGATCAGTTTGTGGCCAGAAGTTTACATTAGGAACCTTTGTCTTTGTATTTTGAGGATCTTTTCCCTGAAGTGTTGTTACAGCCTAATGAAAATTCTATTTTTGTTTTCCGGCGAGATTTGATATTCTGAAATTTGGGTTCAGATCTCAAAATCTCAACATTTTTTTTTATAGTTTTTTTCTCTGCCCAGTTCATCTGTCCCAAGAGCAAAGGTCTCAAGTGATCTGCAAATTCAGCTGTAGGGCAGATTGGGATCAGCTTGCCCCAGAGGAAAGATGCTGACTTCCAGGGTAGCTATGGCTCAGCTTTAACTGAAAAACAATTGTCCAAACAGTTCTATCATCAACGCTATTACGGTGCTGCTCATTTAACAATGATCTGGACCGAAACATGAAATCAGGAGAAATAAATGGATATCCAGACACTGAAGTTAATTACTAACACAAATGGATGTTTACGAATATATATTGTAGGAGCAGTTTTCACTCTAGGAAAATATTATCAAACCCTATGGGCATCCATTCCCCACTTTTTTTTTTTTTTTAATGAGCTCAGGAAAGATTAAAGCCCTAATTAAACACATATTTTATTTCTGTATTTAGGGTTTTGTTTTGTTTTTTAAACTGCATCCTTTTAATGTAAAACCGACACTGAGGCATTGCTCATATGCCCAGAAGAATTAGATAATCAACAACAGTTTATAATAAGAGTGTGCCAGAACAGAGTATGAAGTTCAATAAAGAGGGTGTGTTTTCCTTCACAGGCTTAGGAGAGATCAGATTTTCTTCTGGGTTTGAAGCTTTATTCTGCAAGTCAGGCTCAGGACTGCAAATATGCTACAGTTTAAATCCATTTATTTGAAGTGCAGTCAAAGTCGGGAACTGTTGTGCCAGGACGTGACAGACACAAACTTTTTTTTTTTTAATTAAAAAATTATAAATTAAATGTCTTTAATCTAGTCAGGATGGTAACACCATATATAGACAACTATATAGACAACTATATTCAAACTAATCATTGAGCTGGGGCTCAACTCTCTTAACTCCAGACATGTATGGTGTTGGTGCCCACATGTGGGTATTTTAGATCTTAGTTTCAGTCTAAGAATGAATTAATTCAGTCAATAGGGTGTGAAGAGTGATGCGATGAATCCTGAAGGAACAATATAGATTCGAACAGCTGAAATGCTTTCCAAAATCCATCAAATCAGTTGCTTCATTCTCCACTGACGGGAGTGGGGCACCCAGCACGCATGGGAACACCTGCAGGTGATTAAAGTTATGGTGCTAGAAACCACCAGCCTCAGTGCAGAATTGCTGCCTGAAATAAGTTAAAAGGAGATCGTGGTAAATAGCTGAGAGATACAAGTCTATTTCTGTGGCTGGTGGAGTTAGCTAAAGTTCATCGCATTCTTCCTGTCCCAAATACCATCATATCCTATTTGCAGGTGGGTGGAATGGGCAACATCAGAAATTCATGGCTTACTTAAACCAGTAAAATGATGGATAAATGTATTCGGACTATGCATATGGCACATAAGAGTTGCCTGTAAATAAGTAACAGAGAGGGATAAGAACTTCTTAAGTGAAATAATCATATTGTCTCTAAGACAATACTGTTTACCCTGACGATGTATAAGGAAAGTTTCTAAAATTTGGTGGGGTGAGGTTGTGGAAGGGACAGACGTTACACAGAAAACCAGTGGACCACGCTCAGGGCAGTGCTGCCCAACAGTAGTAGTGGATGAAACATGATGAGCAGCACGGTCTGTTCTGATTGTGTGAGTCTAAATAAGAGCTGGTGCTAATAATGTGCCCTGGGGTGAACTACTACTGTTTATTATGCATATTATTCCTAGTGTTGTGGTGACAAATCAAGGGCTCATTTTTGCATTTGTGTAAAAGCAACGAAACAACCATAACTTCCCAAAGACTCTACAACCTACAAGGTTTTTACTCTCATTATCCTATTTCACAGTGGATGACCTGTTTTCATTTAAAAAATCCCCAACCAAACCAGCAAACTCTTTCTACAAATGAAGGCAAGAGCGCAGTAAATATTTGAAAGAACATCAGTGCGTGGAAATTATCTACCTTGCAATTCAAACGCGGTAGCTGCTAGGAAGGTCTCAGAATTCCCGTAAGGAAATTCCAGAGAGGTGGTAAGACCACACCTTTTCACAACCACAAAATTAGAATAAAAGAATACAAAATTCATCCCCGTATAAAAATATACAGGAGAGACCCATGATGTTATCAAGTAATTCTTTGATGGACTCTTACTTACCAGTACATTATACATGCAACGTCACAGGCAAGAGATCTAAAACATGAAAAGTACTTGTACTAAAATTAAAAGTTTTACTGAAGGATCCAAATATTAAAAGTCTTCAGAAATATTTTCCCTACATCTGCAAACAGTTTAAACAGCTGCTAGTGGAAGCACCTCTGTCACTGAATCAGCAGACCAGCTATTTCACGCAGCAACAACCCAGGCACAAAACTTTTATGTAAAGCACTAAAAGCACTGGAGATGCAGATCACCAGGTATAAACTCAGATAGCTCAGTTGACCCCGATGCTGTGCGTAGGGGACTCACACCAGATGAACATCCAGAGCTTTATACCTGGTAATAAAGATCCAAGTCTGCTCTTACTGACTTGACTGCAAATCCAGTCTAATTCAGCAGGTTTAAATCTAGATTAGCTCTGTGTAAAATGAGATCCAAATTGGCTACAGCTGAGGGATTTACTTCATGCTCCAGTTGAGTTTGATTCACCCACAATGCCTCTGTTTCTTAAGATATTAATGGAAATGAAAAGAATGGATTCTTGCTGTTCGTAACTGCAACCGCTAATGATAACCGCCGTGTAGAAGATGTGCCAGGAGTGAGGGATAAAGCTTCTGTGATGTAACATGACAGTTATTTTCAATCTACTTAATATTTGTGGTTTATTCCTGTTGCTACAGGCCAGGGTTTAGGATGCTTAAGTTTTGCTTTGTACTGCATTTCCTTAGTGAGAACCTCCTTCTCCAGGATAAAAGTTAATTAGCTCACCTGGATCACTCATATTGTCCTCTATGGGTGCAACACTGAATAGAAACTAACCTAAAAGTTGACATTGTGATTATCATTGCATTGATGGTACTATTTATACATGAGGATTATAGGTCCATAGATTTGTCTTTCCACACATATGCTGTTTTTGTTCCTAGCCAGAGAAATTTTCATCAGGGCAACCCAAGCATGTGCTGCTCAGTGATGGTCAAAACTCCAAAAGGTCTTGACTTTCTGTAGTAAGGTTGAAAGTTATAGGTGATGCTAAGTCAAAAAAAAGGAATTTTAAGTCGAATTCTTTGTTATTTTTTTTCCTTAGAGTAGAACCTGTAATCTATTATCTATCAGTTTCCCTACAAGATCCTGCAGAGGAGGCTCACAGAGTTTGAAACAACCAAGGGTTTGTTTAATTTGTCTCTCTGTGGCTGCCTTTCACCTGAGCCCAGAGAACTCTGTAGACAGACTTAGCATAGGAGCATGAGTGCTTGGCTGGGCACATCTGAAAGAAATGGAAAAGGCAGAAAGACAAAACCAAAGAGAAGAGCAACGTAGTGAGAAGGACAGAGGAATGTAAACACAAAAGCAAACAGGTGGGATTTGCTTTGGTGGTGCCCACAAATGAACAAAAGATCTGACTGAAAGACTGGACTGTTGTTGCCTTTGATTTTGGCTATGTGAAGGACCCCATGCAAATTGCACCTCAGTTTCCTCATCTGGTAACTGAAGGTAATAATAAATTTTATTTATTTATTTATTTATTGTTTTTAAAATATAGTGGCTTTTAAGGCTACAGGTGTAAATCATTATTACTATTCCCATTAGACACTTGCCCTGATTCTTAGAGTGCTTCCTTGGGTCCCTGAACTGGATGAGCTGCATTCTGACCTAGCTATTTATTTCAGCTGAAAGACAGGAAATATTTTTCTAAGCAGAATGAAACACTAACAGTGTGATGCTATCGGTAGTACCTGAATACGCTCTAGCAGATCTGCAGGCTTTGTACTGTATGCACAGGCTCCCATGGGAGTCAGATCAAAATTATCCTGAGCGTGGCACTTTTCCCTGTTCCCTCCTTTGCCTTCACTCACTCTGCAGTTCTCTTCTGTTTAGACTTAAAGACCTTAACAACAAATGTTTCCCATCTGAGTGAGTGAAATCATAGAATTACAGAATTATTTACCTGGAAAAGACCCTTAAGATCATTGAGCCCAAATACCTAGATTTATTTCAGAATTTTTGTTGCAAATACTGGTTATTCATAGTAATAATTATTATGATTTTCATTTACCCATCTCTGTGTTATTGTTATCAGTAAGTTTTGGGTGATTTCTTTTATCCCCTGAGAAGATTTCTAATGACCACCATTCATTCAACCAAGTGCTCTTGCAAGAAATGGAAGGTGTGAATAAGTGAAGAGGTATTTTATAAGCAGAGTTGTTATAATTCTTTAATAATTGAATGGGAAACTTCCCATTCTCACTAAGGGAGTTGGATCAGATTATTAAACCTGACCTTTCTTTGCATTTAATTTTGCCTTCCTTCCATCGCCCCCACACTAATCCTGGTGGCTGATCCCTCCTTTTGTCATGCTGCCATAGGTTTATGGAATCATCAGACATGCCCAAAATACTTCTCTCTCCCACCTTCCAATAATCTTAAACATTGATAGGATTTCACACAAGCTTTTCCAAGAGATGTCTTCAAATGATGCTGGATTTCAGACATGCTGTGAAGGCTTTTTCCTGCCTTTCAGGGTGGAACACAGTCAATTCGTCCTATTTTTATGATGCGCTCTTGTCCCTTTCAAATCCTGCTGAAGGATCTCAATGCATGGCACAGCTTCCCTGAATGAGCCTGTTGTCTGAGGGAGAGAGACAATGAGCCTTATTTAATGAGATTAGTTACAATAGGAAAAACAGCTACAAGAAAAGGAAAAAAAATAATGAAAAAGGCAGTTATAGCAATTGGACTGACTGTTAAACCATTCTTTTATGCAAGTTTGGCACCAACCATACCTTTTCCTGGACAATTGCCAACATCCTTCACAGTTTAGACTCAGTCGTTGATTTTTTTGTTACAATTTCTGCTCGACTTTACAGTTGCATGGCCTATGGTGTAATTCATTTCCGCTGTGAAAATGCTCCAGTACATTAACACTTCTGCCTGCTTGTAACTTGATCAAAGACAACGTATCTGCTTTAATTTACTTTTAAGGGTGATTTTTTTTTTTTTTTTAAGTAATATAGATTTATTTTGAGCCTTTTCCCCACTGGAAACAGGAACCTTGTTTTCAGTAGAGAACCAACAGCAATTCCACTTACAGAATATGTTCAGATATGGGAGAACAACCCCAAATGCAGCTGTCGCACATCACAAAAGTATCCTGGTGCTTTCTTCAAGGACACAAGCACCTTTCAGAAGGTGACTTCTCTACTACTGCATCTAAGCAACTGTCTGTGTTACTGCTTGGATGGGTAAAGCCATATTTACACATAACATGGTCTGGGCATTGGCATTGGGAGTGGTTGCAGCTAACCTGTTTTCTTTTCCTCAGTGTCCTTGGAGAAGACAGGCTACAGCTTTTAGGGCCCAGTACTCAAGTGCCTCCTCTTTGAAACTGAACATGGGCAGACTTAGAACCATGAGTAATAATTGCTGGGTTCACTTGGCATCTCAGGGTGGCAGCTACTAAATTCAGCTAAAAAAAAAAAAAAACAAAAAAAAAACCCAAAAAATCCTCAAAGAATGCTAGATATGAACATTCAAATTCTAACTCTCCTAGGATGAAGGTTGTGTCCGTATGTCTACTCATTAAATAGACTTTTTAATGGTGTGGTAACATGTTGTAGTTTGATTTTCATAGGACACAATCCAAATTATTTCTCAGTCCATGTAATCACCTACAGTTCAAAACCTAAGAACAGCAACAAAAATCTGACTCATATTGCTCCACTGTATCAGTTATTAATGGACTCTGCAGTTTCTTCCTTCCTCCTATCTGCACTTTGCCAGCATAAATTTGCCAACAGGATTCAAACCTCAGCTCACATCGACAGAGGTGGCTAATAGCAAGCATTGGCTGTTATTCTCTACTACCACATCAAAAACACCCTACAAAGCTGCTCATGAGGTTTTCTCCTGTCTCCATGTACTTTACAGACTGCCAGGCCTAGGCTGCCCAGCTCTGAGACCAAGAAGCAATGAAAGGTAGACAAGGATCTACAGTCTTCTAGGAGATGTGAGGGGCTGAATCATGCTGAGTTCAGACTAAACCACTGGATAATTGCACTGTCTTATTACTGAGAAATTTCCAAAACCTCATAGATTGGCCAAACCTGGGAAGGTTTTCACATGAACAACAACCCTGACCTTACTTTAGGTGATTCCTCAAGCAGGACTAATGGTGTTTTGACGATTCATTCACTTTGTTCTATGAAATAGTAAGACCTTTCAGTAGAAACATTTCAAAAGTTAAAAAAAAAAAACAAAAAACCCCATGGTTACAAAAATACCACCCCTCAAAAAAAACCCACCCCAAAACAAACAAAAAAAATCGAATGGCTGGATGTAAACTCTGGACAAAAAATTTTTCTAGCCAAATGGCTCAGCTTTGGCAAAATTATAAAGAAGTAATAGTAAATTTTATACTGGGAGGCAATCTGATCTGATTCTCAGCTGTGTCCGTCCTAAAAAGTAAAACCTATTGCTCTGATTCTTATTCAGCCGCATTAAGCAGTACCTGACTTTCAAGTATTGGTACGATTTGAGTGGAGGGAGCAGTCAGAACTAGGTCTTACTTTACATAGGTGGGGAATCTGCCCTTAAACAAATAGGTTATCTTAAGCTAAGTCCGTTGGTTAATTAAGGTGTGTACAGACCTTGGTATGTTGTTTTGTTCTTGCTTTTATGGATGGCATCAAATTATATGATCACTCTATAACTTGGCACAGTTTGAAGCCATGAATAAAGGCAAAATTCAGACCTGTTATAACTGTGAGAATTAATTCAGAAAAATAATGAAAATGGCAATGTGAAGAACTATTCACAAAACAGAAAGCCCTGAAAGTGTCTGTAATCCAGCTATGACAACTACTATCTGTGTTGAATAGGCTGCATCTGATCCTCCAAGCCATACTGCTTTCACAATGTTTGACAGTAACTCTTAACGGAGACATTAAAACATGGTATTTTCATTGGCATTAATCAGTATTATAGCATGTAAGTTCAAGAGAGGAGCAAACAGTCAAGACTACTAGCTTGATACTAAACAAGCAGAAAGAGTTACAGTGCCTATTAGGCATCCACAGTATACACCACAACTATCTCTTTTCATTGGCTTTATACAAAATTGATTTCTGGCAGTCTCTGATGGTCCACAGGCCAAATCCTTAACACTCTCCAAATGCAGGTGAGGTAATAATGCCTGAATAATTGCCAGGTGCCATGGTAGACAGTCTAAATACAACATTATGTCCCTAACTTTCTAAGACTTTTCTAAAACTTCCAAATTCTAAAACATATTCATGGCCAATATTGTTGGCAGATCTCCTCACTGCAGTGGCCGAGTGAGATTCACCTATAATGTAAACATGGAAGTTAACAGGAAGCCTGGGATGGCAGCAAATTTGTGGATTTAACTTAAATCCCAGGAAGCCATACTTGCACACCACAAACTACAGGTTGAAGTGTGCTGCAGCGGATAAAAGCGTCCTGTTACCACAACTAGATCTGGTCTGGTGGTGGATAGTAATGGCGTGTAGTGACTGGGGGAAAAGGTAGGATGAGTGAGATCTAAATGGTAAAGAAGGAATTGAGACTTAGGTGAAGAAGGCAAAACTTCCATTGTTTAAGATTTGTGTTGAGGGCTGAAAAGACTTCAAGAAATAATCAAGGGGACTTCTAATGAGAAAGAATTCACAAGAGTTGGTTGTGAAGTATATATAATCAACCTCAGGATTGAAAAGGACAAACATTTCACTTATATTGTGTGTGAAATACTGTAATGTATTTTGGCAGGTTTGGATATAAGGTTTCTAAAACCAAAAATCTCAAAACTTCTTTGTTCAAAAAGCATGCTCCTGAATTGACCTTTAGGATCAGACTCCCCAGGGTTTTGCATTAAAGATCAATCACAGTGGCATCAACAGCTAAGATGTCTCTTAATGAAGTTTGGCTAGTGCAGATGAATAAGCAGTCCATATTACTGTTATTCATCAAAGCAGAGACGATGAATCCAAATTTCCTATTGGAAATGGTTCTTGGCCCTTGTTAAGCCAAAATGCACATGGAAATCTTTGGAAGAGTACTAGGTGATCCATGACAGACCCAAACCAGACATGACTTACTCCTACAGACAATTGAATTCCATAGCATAGGACTTACCCTGATATTGTCTAATGCATTAGTAAAGCTGTAGTCCTGGGGAACTAGTAGGTGTCATGCACAAACTGCTCATCTACAAGACAACCGTATGGCTGCAAAGCAGGTGGAACACTGGGTGTAAATAAAACTTATCTGCATTTCTCTGCAGTCACCGTGTAAATATGAAAAAGGGGTCTTAATATGATAGTGCCATAAGGACATTAATTCTGCATAGTAAACTTGTTCCATTGCTGTGTTATTTTTATTTTATACCTCCCTTTATTGTTTTATTGCATTTTTTTGTTGGCAGCTGTAGAAAGCACCCATCAAAGAGGAGTCTGCATTACAGAAAGAGTCACTCTTGTCTTTGATGCAAATAAAGAACTTGCACACACAAAGTGAAAGGTTTAATCAGTGCATCATCACGAGCAATGTGCATTTCTCAGCTTGCCCCTGAAATCTCACTTAGGTACAGGGGTAGCAATTTTGGTTTGCTTCAGGGAGATGGGGAGACAGTTATTTTTCCCACTGCTGTTAAGCATCTGCCTGTGGTCAGGCAAAAGGGAAGAGCATGAGTTTATGCTTCCGGTTCATTTCAACAGAAATAATGAAACTGTCAACAAGTAATGAAAATGGAGGAATTCTGAGCAGGGCTACTTGTTCTCATCAAACCTCATCTCTTTATTCAATCAGTAAAGGAAGAACTGATGGAAAAAGAAGGTGGTCAGAAACACTTTGAGAGCATATTAACATATATGAGTGAATCCCAATACATACTGCAGTTAGAAATAAAACCTGTGAGTACGTAAAAAAAGTACAAGAAGTGTGTCTTGTAGTGCCTGTTTTCCTCTATCTTATATTTGGCAACTACCTTAATATATTTTCTCTCACTTTCTGTAACTAGTTATAACTTAAATAATCCTTTCCATAATTTTATCGGGGCCCTAGCATAGTTCCTCTGACCTTCCATTTACCATTTTTATATATTATCACAGCAAGCTATTTCTTCAGTTATTTGCCAGTTGTTTCTTGAATTGGTTGTGAACCTCTGTGAATATTTTGCTGATTTTTTTTTTTTTTTAATTTCTTTCATACTTTTGGGTACAAGGTACCCAAACCAGCTTTCAGTTGGTTATTGGGTCCTACCTTTTTTTCCTAATATATTAAACTTGGGTTTTCACTGTCCTTAAATTCATTCAGTTCCTTAAGTCACAGAATCATAGAATTGTCAAGGTTGGAAGGGACCTTTAAAGTCATCAAGTCCAGCTACCAACTTAACACTGCTAATTGCCAGTTTGTAGTTGTTTTCCATTTATTAAATACTTTTTTAACACCTCAGCACATGTTTTACTGCGTGCCCATTTGCTGAGCCTGGTTGTAGCAGAAGTAATGGAAGACTCAAATGCTGCACAACTGTATAAACGTACACAAGATTTCTCTCTACACAAGATTTTTTAAACCTCAGTAATTATCTGAATTAGATGATGAGATTTCCAGCTGTGATTTTTTTTTCAGACTGGACCTCATTAACACATTTTTAATGAGTTCTGAACACATTCCTTCTCATTTCATTTCTAGGCTTTAAGAGAAATCTGAGAGGTTTTTTTTCTTGTAATGCCGAGTCACTGGAGGGAAAGCTGAGAACTACTGAAAAAGCATGTGCCTTTCTGAACAACACCCAGTTTTGATATAAAGACTTTTCAGGGATTGAAGTCAGAAAGAATAAGAGTCACTTCAATGGGATCTGAGTGAAACCCTGACTGTTTCCCTTTTGTTTTCCTCCAGAGCTAAAACCTCACATTTTACTTACAGTCCTACTCTTCAGTTTTACCTATATAATTAATTCCTTAGATTCTTTTCCTTACGAAAGTCTCACATTTTCTGGGTTGCTTGGAAAAGAATACATTTTCAAATTTATCTGTTCAGAGGCTGTAAAGTAAAATGAGAGAAGATATTGTAAAAAAACCCAACCCAACCCAAATCAGAATCTTTACATTGTGGAGTGACAAATTGCAAGGCTGTGCACTCTTGCATTTTCATGAGGAATGAAAAACATTTTGAAGCCAAGGCAGGACAGTAGCCGTCATGTCAGCTGCCAGTGCCATGAGTCTGTGCCTGAAAACCCATTATGGAAATCAGTCCCAATAAATTATTTGCTTTGACTTTTCCCATCTCATACAAAGTATCTGTTCATTGTCCAACTAATAAAAGAGAGAGAGATTTAGAAAGCCCTTAATAACCAGTAATTAGCTTTCTATTTCCTGTTATAAAAATTGAACACACTAAAGAACTGAGTCATTTGTATCATTTTGAAGGAAGGAATTGTCATTTCTGTCATGGATCCTCTCACAAAGTTGTGCTTAATTTTAGCATCCAGATTCTAACTGATGGCCAGGATTGTCATCATCGTGGAAAAGAAGAGGATGTAGGAAATGGGAGAAGGAAACAAAAATGCTTCCAGTTTTGTTTGGAATTTTGAGTTCCACACAGACCAAAAAAAAAAAAAGAAAAAAAGTCTAAGTAAAATATGGAAGCAAGATAATTCCTCCAAGAGGCAGCTACCCACCCTCAACATTGGCAGGCAAGCAAATCATTAATAACAACAACAAGGGAGCATTCATTGTTGTACAACAATGTAGCTTAGTGGCTCTGTGCTGTGGAGAGAGAGACTAGTGTTGAAAAAAAGCACAAAACACTTCTAATATTTCCTTCCTCCATAGTAGAAACCATCTGAAATTAATGAGTCTTATTAATGTAAATTGCACCACACTGTCAGACATAAATATCCCAATACCAAAGGGGCCCATTACCATTAACATCAGAAATGATCAACAAATAAAACTGTTAATGCCACAATATTTACTGGACAAATTGACTACACTCCAAGATAGGCTTATGATCGTGTCTTGCTGTTCGATTTCATTTCCCTGCAAGATGCACTAATGCATATTGTTCTGTGCAGCTGTGGCCGCTTTCCATAAAAAATATGTTTTCTATTGGAAGGTGTAGAGCTCAACTGAACCACTGTTATTTTCTCCCCCTTGCGAAAATTGAGCATTTTTCTATTTTCAGAACTGACATAGGAAAATCTTAGATTTTTATTAGAAAGGATAGAAACAAACTTGAAGATTGGTTCTCAAGAGGAAAAAAAACCCAAAACATCAGACTAATGGTTTAAGTCAATCACAAACAGATGTTCTCTTAGAGAGCTAATAAATTTTTTTCTGATTTTTTTTTTTCGATTAGAAATGCAAAACACAGCAGCCTTTCAGTAAAATATCAGATTTTTCTGCTGACATTTTCTCAAACTTTGAAGTATTAAAAAGGTGGCAGATTTGCAACAAGAAAGCTCCAGTTTATCACCAGTAAAAAACACAGAAATAACTTTTCAAATATAACTTGAATATATGAAGATGAAAAAGCTCATAAAAAGAGGTTTGAAATTCTATTAAAATATTAAAGACACCAATTTTAAAATTTAAAAATTTTGCATAACTTTTTATCTGGTTTTCAATCAGCTGAATTTAAGTATTTTGAATATATTTCAAAAGTTCAAGATATAGTTCTATCTAATAAGAATGTCATGTAAGGGTAGGGGCTGTTTCTTTCTTCAATGTGTCTATAGCGTTTAATTTTCTTGAGTCCTGGTTTATGTCTGAAGATTTTAAGCTCTCCTACTGTTAATTTGTTAATGGGTTCTCAGAAATAACACCATAATCTGTGTGAACTATTCTGGAAGTGATATGGTAGAAATTAAAGAAGAGAAAATAAGAAATTGTGCATTCTACTGAATTCTTTCCAATAGGTTTTTTTTGAAGGTTGATTCCTATTCAAACAATGCAATCCCTCTGACACTTCCTAAAATTGGGCCACTGAGTACAAAACAAGGCAAATGGTGCTTGTTCTGCTTTACTGGTAAATTTAGGTAGTTTTCCATATGGGGTCCCAACTGACATGCATCAAACTTTACTGCTCAACTATTACCCAGCACCAGACAGGGAAACCAAGACTGTGAATTCCCCTATAAGGCAGAGCTTGTTGCACCTACACAGTTTGGTAAGGAGCACTGATCTACCCAAAGTTTGGCTTTAGACATCCAATTTCCATTGACTTTCATGGGGCTTTGGATGTTCTAGCCTCCTTTAGCAAACCCCAAGTGTGTGAATGTGAGTCATGCCTTAGTTTTATCATTGAAACACCAGGCATACATTCTAAGCAAGTCATATGGCCTCTCTTAATGTTTGATAGAGGAGAATGTGCAGCTTCAGAAGGCTATTTGTCCCATCTGGAGAAAGACACCTAAGAGGTGTGGGGTAAATTTTCTTCTGAAGAAGTCTGCGTCTCTCCTTTCACTGCAGCAGCTATTGAGTTAATACTATATGCCTAAATTTTAGATTAGATGAAATTAATCCTAAATATAATAGCAATATTGCAGCACCACTACGGGCCCCAAATATTTGATGGCCTAATTATTTTTAAGAAAAAATATCCACCCAAAAAACCCCCAAGATCCACACCAAGCAGAAAGCCCGTGTTTTTCTGATCTTCATGTCAGTAATACTTTTTGTGTTCATTATAAATTCAAGAATCTTTTTTTTTCAACAAGAGATATCTGAGTAAAGGGTAAATAGGCACTGGATTTTCTTCAGCCTCAGAGACTACATATTTAAACTGAGCCAGGGACAATTCTGGGACTCAGACTACCTGGCACAGAAGTACTTATATCCATATAGCCGTTCCCTATCACCCTCAAAGCCAAACTACCTGATGGGGAGTGCTCCAATGCTGTTGCCCAAATCATTCGTGTGAATTTTCTGTAAAAATATAGCTAGGCACATCCCAGTGGCTATGCTAACAATTTAATGGTAGGAACTACATTGTGCCAGTGACCTGCTGTTCCAAGTTTACTAGTTCAAAGACAGCCGCAGAGTCTAAAGCAGCATCAAAAGCCTCATCTGTAGCAGCAGAATCAAGGAAGCCTTGACACGGTTATTAACACAGTGATCCACAGCCAGAGGTGAAAGGATTGCTTGACAGAGCCTTGCCAGCACAACATAATGTTCCCAGGCACCATCCTATCCATGTTTGATTGCTCACTACAAATATTGCCTTTTCCAGCCTATGGGCCTCACTGCAACGCGTACTACTAATAATCCTTGTATTTTTCTGGTGTTTTATCCACGTCATTTTAAACAACTTTGTTGCTCCGCTTGTGTGCCTGCTCTACGATGTAATTACTGAAGGTCACAGCAAAAGCCCGAAGCAGAAGAAGTGGCAAACTCAACTGGTGGGGCCCGCAATTGACTTCAGTTGACCTACTTTTCTTGAAGTCAGTGAAGCCAGCAACAGTTGAGGGTTTCGCTCATTTTTCCTAATTATTTCTGCTTTAATCACAACTTTATACGTCTTTAAGGACCACCACAGCTGGAAGCTGTACAAGAAAGAACAATAACTTCTCCAAACTATGATTGTAATAAAGCAGTTGGTACCTGCTCTGCTTATCAGACTTTTTACTGACCATGCATCGACTCAGTCTGGCAGGGCTGGGTAGTAGCCAGGCATGAAATGTTACATGTTGTCCTGAATTTAGCCAACGTAGTAAAAGTACTGGCGTTCTCCAGAGTGTTCAGCCAGTCAATCTTGATAGCATGAAAGGGTATCAGTACAAAAGACAGATAATTAAGGTACGGAACTTCACAACAATAGATGTCATTGAGGCCAAAACCGTAACTGTTTTCAGAAAGCAGCTAGAAAAAACGATGAAAGTAAAGTTCATCCAGACTCGTGGAAAATAAAGACACAGGTTGAACTTCTGGCTTGGAAAGTCTTTAAGACCTACTTTCCTGGAAGATGGGAAGATATACTTGGGAAATAAATAGAATTTAACCTTTTTCTTGTTTTGTAATTTCCACCTGAGGATCCATTGCAGGTCTCTCTCAAAATGAGCGCCCTGTCAATGGACATTTAGCTCTAACTCAGTCACGACCATTCTTAGTAAAGCACTCTTTACCCTTAACACTAACAGCCCCATCTCTGCGTTCTGGCTGAGTTCCATATCTTCAGTTCANCCCATATTCCCCTCATGTTTACTTTTGTTTGATCCTATTTTCTAGTAAGAGTCTAGGTATGGAATGACATGTGTATGTATATATATGTGTGTGTGCGTGCATACATATATATACTGTGTTTAATTCTTTGCAATTAAGCTTGGTGATAATTGTTTTTGTGCATTAGTCATAATCACTTTTTAAGCAGCAAAGCCTATTATTGCTGTAGTGTGCGTTTCAGATGCCCTGCAGATTTGAGTAATTTTGGGTAATGCAGCTGTGTGTGGTAAAAAGATTTTACAATGCCTATAAAATTTTGCCTCATGACATGTTCAGCAAGTGAATCTGTGGCACCACGGAGCAATTTCTCTACTTTTATTAAGTACTGGATACCATCACATGATGCAGTTTTTAAACAAGACCCATCCTTAGAGACAGAGGCTAGAAGGTCTGGAGTCTGGGGTGAGAGCTGAGCTCATGAGGAGTAAATGGTTTCTGCTCAGCTTTTCTGGTCGCTTTACCTTTTTCCTACGTCTTGGATTCATGAAGTTGGCTCATTTGCCCTTAAATGCCTTGGAATTTCCTGAATACAAAATGTTAGTGTTGTACAAATATCACAGTGTTGCACAGTGAACCATTAGAAGAGATATTTGCAAAAACGGTTCAATTGTCATACGAATATACATCACCGCAAAATTAGACAGAGACCTGTTCCACTGGAGCCTAGGGTTTCCTTTCTGTCATGAGACAAGGTTAAATCATTCAAATGTTTTTCTTCTCAACCTATTTAGGTGTCTAAATGTTATTTGCCCGAGTCTCAGCTTGGCACTCAACGGTGCTTTCACAGTCAATAAAAAGAAATCCTTTGAGACAGTGACTTGTCTCCTCCTAACATAGGTCTCTACAGTGTGACAGGTAAAGAGCTCTCAGGAGGTACCAAGTTCTATTTACTGATACAAAAAATGTCAAACCTGATGACACTAGATCTAAGCATCCAGCGTTTGTCTAACATTAAAAGGAGATGAATTTCACCATTTTCATTCCTCACCTGACTCAGCTGGACCAAGCAATAAGGACAATTATATCATAGCTCTTCTTATCTGTCCCAACGCTATTTCCCCCAAAGTCTTTTAAGTAAGCTGGAAAACTGGCCAATGTTCCGTTTCTTCACTTACTGTTCCTGTAGAAGCCTAAGGGGCTAAAGGGCACCAGCAACAGCTTTTGTAGTGACATTCAGAGCCATCATTTAATATATTTTTAGCATGTGGGTTGTGGGTTTCTTTTTTTTTTGGTTTTCATCCAGGGCTTCAGTAACAGGGTTGTACAGCTCCTAGATCAATGCTGAGTAACATCACACCGACTCAAGGACCAAACTGAGAGATTTTGCTTTTGTCTGCAAAATCTGCGATTTGCCAGTGACAGAAGCCTGCCCTCATTCAGCTCATCGCAAGAAAACCACTATTCACATCCTGATCTTTTGTGCAAAACCCCTAGAGGCAGGCGCTGTTGTTTCTGCTGCTAAAATACCTGTTGGCTAAAACAACTGAAAATCATGAACTACCCATGCCATGTCTCTAAGAAAAAAGGAGAAGCTAAATTACCTGGGTACATTTCTTGGTGTGATTTTCTCTGTCACTTTGAATTGCTGTGATGCAAAACACCATGTTGCAGCTGTGAGTGTACATCACTTTTATACAATCAGTGTAACTTTCCTTCTGTTCCCTCCCTATTTGCAACTCACAGCCAAGCCAAGTGCATGCTATAAAGGCAGGGTTTGCAATAGCAAAAGTTTCAAGTGATTTAGCAGTGATTAAGATGGGATGAGCACATGGTTCTTATTAAATCTCTTGTCCCTTTTTGGAGACAAGAGATGGCTAACACAAGCACGCTGTGATCATATCAGATGTCACGAGGTCTGTGCCTTTAGACATCATTCAACATTATGTCCTAAACCCACAGGCACAATTATTGAAAAGAAATGTGTTGCAATCACACTTAATTAGTTTCAGTTAAGCCTGGATTGAAACATCTTCTGCTACGAACTTTAACCTTCACAAGCCACTTCCACTTTCTTCTTCAGATCACATTCCCTTTGAATATCCTTCTCCATCCCTCACCCCCAACTGGAAGGACTCTTTTTTCTGAAAAGCCATTATTCCATTGTATCTCTGCAAGCACTTGGGAGGACATAGCTCACAGAATCAGAAAACTCATAATTTCCTTTTTTTCTGAGAGTTCATAATGCCTTGCTGGCTGCTGCAGAAGAGTGCAAACTGACCCACCACTTTCCCCTCCCAAATTAAGACCAAATTTCTTGAAAAGAAATAGCCAATTTTCAAGAGGCATATCTTGACAATAGTTGTCATGAAACATTTGATAAAAAGCAGGCAATTTTCTACTGGAAACCTCTGGTTTCTTGCCAGATGACTTGACTATCCTTGGTCTTTTTCCCTTCAACACACACAGTAGGTGCAGAGGAATCTCCCTAAACAGCCTAAAACCACGTGCAGCATCCTGCATGAAAATATAATAAGCCCAAGAAGGAGAAATCCTGGGAACAAGTCCATCTCTTTTCTTTTCCCAAAATACCATTTTTTCTTTCCTTGCTATCTTCATAAAGATTCTTTTTTTTTTTTTTTTTTTTAAATTGACTTGCTTGTGTAACAGATAATTTCAAGCCAGCTCCAATACCTGTTTTTTTCAAGGACAAGCATGTGAGGATTAATTTAGTTTCTAGTTTTTAAATATTTTATTTTAATATTTTCAAAATTATTCATTTTCATTTTGTTTATTTCAGGGTTGTGTGGCATAGATAGATAGGTAGCACATGCACACAAGTTGATTTAAATCAGGACGATAGAGTTTATCATCCTAGAAAATGACAAGACCAGAATCTTGAATAATTTCAAAATGTTTTTCAGAATTTTCACAGGTGAGGAGAGTTTTTAAAATAATCTTTTGCTTGTGACAGTTTAAGCTTTGATGAATCTACACTCTCCAATGAAACAGATCACATTAAAATACTCTGGTTCACCACCCATTTCTACTTTACCCTAATTTAGATCCCCTGGAGCTTTATGAAAGTATAAAAAATCACTGACTACAAAGTCTGATTCTTCTTGCTCTCAGCACATCTTTTCCCTTTTCTAGGTCAGTGCTGTTCCTAATGCTAAGATCTCTGAAAACAAAACAGGTTTAACTGTAAGCCTAATATCCAGGTCTTGTGGATCCATCCTCTCTCCATCCTATTGAATGACCCCATGGCACCTTCCTGGAGCCCTTGAAGATGGGTGACATAAAATGAGGAAAATCTTATTCCTGACCTCGGTGCTAGGACACCAAGGCATGTTTTAAGGCTCCACCAACCAGCAGTGCTGTTCAGCAAAGTTTGCAGACCACTGCTTGGCTGGGGAATTAAAAGAAACAACACCATGTGCTGTGCTGTCAACACCTTGGCAATATCAGCCTTTCCTCAATTACTTTTGCTTACAAATTACTCCTAATTTTGTTCTTTAAAGCTAGTTAAGAACAAGTGCTGGTAGGATTGATGGGGAACTAACTGCATGATTAAGTAATTACATTTTTAAAGCTTGCCTTACACTACGACTAATGATTTGTCACACAGTAGCAGAAAACCAAGATAATGAATGAGAAATGTTTACATGTAGCTAGTTTCTTTCAAGTCTTTTCTCATACTGTGACTGGTGCCATATATGCATATGATTCTCAAAGAAAGAAAATCTATCATATAATCTCAACTTTTCGGAGTGATTTGTTAGACCTTTGATGACATGTACCATTTATTATGTGATTTGTCCTATGATCAAAATTCATTTGTGTTAGAGAAGACTGAATTGTTTTTGGATAAAAGAGTTTACTGTCAGAAAATGGTGGTTTCACTAAATTCTAACATGTTGTTGATACACAATGACTCAACAAAATTCAGCACACTAAAAATAATTTGAAAGATTCAGTTTCAATAGTTTCAAAGGTCACAATTTTGTTTGTTTTACTTCAATATGTCATTCACCACAAAGAAGGTTTTTCAGGCTGTGTATATCTGAGGTTTTAATAAGGTTGTTTTAATTTTCCTGAATGGAAATGCTTCAGTAATTCCACCTACCTAGACATTTCTGAAATTTTGGCTTTTCCCCCCCCCCAATTGAAACAAATGAAAATAAAAAGACAGTGTTTAGAAACAGATATTCCAGGTTTTCATCAGCTCTAATCATGATCTGATTTGATAGCAAACAGAATTAATTTCATTAGACGTTTACTGTTATTTACAACGTGGGACCATTTGGAGGTTTCTAATGCAGTTGTGCCACAGCTGACCGAGGCACTGCACAATTGCTGATAGGTTGATCCAGAGCCCTGAGAAATCAATGGAAGATCCAGAGCCCTGAGAAATCAATGGAAATGCTCTGACAGAATTCTGTAGATTTTGGATCGGACTCACAAGAAGAGTTGATCTCTGCCTCAAGCAGCTGATATACAGAGAGAGCAGGCAGATGGTGGAGGAAGAAAAAGGGACTTACCCAAGGTCAGAGAAAACAACTTCTGGTTACTATTCCAATCCTGTCCTCATTAAAAAATATTAATTCTAATAGCCTTTGCTTTTTTGTTATATGAACCAGACCTAATTCAAGTTGTTCAAGTTTTGTTGGTTGGTTTATTTTGTTGGTTGGGGTTTTTTGTTTTGTTTTAAACTGCATAAAATCAGATACTCTAACTAAGCCAACAGAATAAGCGATTTACCATTTAGGGCTCTCTCCAGTCTATAATTTCACTTGTCAACTGTAATTTCTCCTACGTGTCGTCTGCTTGCTCAGAAAAGCAACAATAAATAGCTATTCTTTAACTAAAAGAAGAATATGGGATTGAATCTACTTCAGGGCACTCCGGTCACAAAGAAAGGCAAGATTTCAGAATCATAGAATCATGGAATCATAGAAGCGTCTAGTTTGGAAGGGACCTTGAAGATCATCAAATCCAACCATCAGCCTAGCATTGCCAAAATCAGCATTAAACCATGTCCCTCGGCGCCATGTGTACCCATCTTTTAAATACCTCCAGAGATGGCAACTCCACCCCTTCCCTGGGCAGCCTGTTTCAATGCTTAACAATCCTTTCAGTGAAGAATTTTTTCCTAATATCCAATCTAAACCTCCCCTGTACAACTTGAGGCCATTTCCTCTCATCCTATCACTTGTTACTTGGGAGAACAGACCGACCCTCCCTTGCTACACTCTCCTTTCAGGTAGCTGTAGACAGCGATAAGGTCTCCCCTCAGCTTCCTCTTCTCCAGGCTAAACAGCCCCAGTTCCCTCAGCCGCTCCTCATAAGAATTGTCCTCCAGACCCCTCACCAGCTTCGTTGCCCTTCTCTGGACACTCACCAACACCTCAATGTCTTTCTTGTAGTGAGGAACCCAAAACTGAACACCGTACTCGAGGTGGGGTCTCACCAGTGCCGAGTACAGGGGGACGATCACTGCCCCAGTCTTGCTCATCATGCTATTCCTGATACAGGCCAGGATGTCATTGGCTTTCTTGGCTACCTGGGCACACTGCTGGCTCATATTCAGCTGGCTGTCCACCAACAAGCAACACCCCCAGGTCCTTCTCTACCAGGCAGCTTTCCAGCCACTGTTCCCCAAGCCTGTAGCGCTGCTTGGGGTTGTTGTGACCCAAGTGCAGGACCCGGCACTTGGTTTTGTTGAACCTCATGTTATTGGCCTTGGCCCATCAATCCAGCCTGTCCAGATCCCTCTGTAGAGCCATCCTACCCTAAAGCAGATTGGCGTTCCCACCTAACTTGGTGTCATCTACAAACTTACTGAGAGTGCACTCAATCCCTTCGTCCAGGTCATTAATAAAGATATTAAATCCACTTAGCTTTAGAGCTTAAAGAAGCACATTTGGTGCTGTAGCTAAACCCAGATGTATGGGAGAAGTGGAAGCCCTGTTTCCTGCCTCAAGGACTGCCCGTCATGCCCCTCACATCTCACTACCTTCTTGTCAGTCATGTCATCCAACCTGGCATGGGCAGAGGCAGAAGTAAGATCATGAGTAGTCTGCTCTCTCTTGAACGGTAGTGTCCGTCCAGCATCACCACTCCTGGTCATGCTGACCACTGAATAATTCATGACAAAGTAAAGAATTTTACATATTTATGTAATCTCCACATGGTAAAACAACTTCTACTCTATGCTTAGGCTTTTTTTTTCATAAAACACAGAGTGAAGGTTTTAGGTGAGATTTGATTGTACTTTGAAAAGTGCAAGGAAGAGATTGCTACTAACCCAGACAGCTGAAGAGCTACACAAAACCATGCCAGGAGGAGTAGCAGATATGAAGTCCAATGCAGAAAGTCTGTAACACAAATCTCAGATGTCTTAGTACATAGTTTCATTTTTTTCTCCTCAGACAATTATGCTGAAAATGCTCACTCTTTGCTGCGAAGAGGTAACTGTTCATCCTTGTAGAAGTACAAGTACTTAGTTGATGGCAGTGGTCACAGCAGCTCTTCTTTGGTGTTGTCAGTAGACTAAATAAAATCTCAGTTTTAAAATAGTTTATGCAAAACTACTGTTTTAGCCAGAAAAAAAAAAAGCAGGCCAAAAAATCCTCCCAACAAATAGAGTTGCCTCTACTAATAAAGTTGCAAGCAGACATGAAAACTGCTTGGGATTTTGAGCTGAAATTGATGTGCATGTGAGTTTTTCATTGTTTTTTTTTTCCTGTGTGCTTTTAAAATTTTCCCCTTCCTAGCAGTAACTCTTCCAAACACAAAGGACAACTAAACTGACATCAAGTAAAGTTAGTATTCTCCTGTCATTTCTCTGGACATCATCTGTGACAGTTGCGCTTGCGGTGATTCAGTCCCTCACACGTCACTGTTTTCATGTCAGCTCTCCATTTCACGTTGCAGAAATCCCTTCTGTCAGCTCCCATTCAGTTTGATAGGTCATGCTTACACCTGCAAGCTGGGGCAGTGCCTCTCTGACAGGATCTGTCACAGCACAGCAGTCACCACGCTCAGCCAAACAGCAACTTCACTCAGCAGCAAGTTTGTTATGATGACTTTTAGGATTTGAGGTTTTCTCTTTTTTTTAATATTTTTTTTTTTCCTCGTTCCTTCTGCCTCCTCTCTGCCAGCGACACACACTGGGAACTACGGAAGAAATGACAACTTTCATCAGTGGGGAGAAACCAGAGACTTTTCTGGCAAAGTCAGGCCCAGATGATGGCTTGTTTTTCCTGCCTTGGTCTGTGCCAAGTCTGTTGCAGGATGTCATGACAGCTGAAGCATTCCTTGGGTGTGCAAAGCTCAAGAATCATTTAGATACATGTCCCTGTATTTCTAAGCCATGCAGCTCAAGGAACCATCAAAATTAGAGATGGCAAAAGCCTCTGAGGTCATCTGCTCCGTCCACTCCTGACAAGTCAGGATCTCTCTCTCTAGGCACTGAACGAGTATGTCCTCCAGTCCTCCAGTCCTCTGTCCACTCATATTTAATTGCTTGTAGGATGCCACTGGGCTTTCAATTACTCCCACAGATCTCACCCGTGGAAGTTCTCTGTCATTATTCAACCTCCATTTTTCATTTTATCTTGCAACAGGTCTTGGTAAGTTCTTGGACCAGTGGAAGCTACAAAAATCAGAGAAGATGAAAGAGGCCTGAGGTCCAGGACTTGTGAGGTCTTATATTCTGCTGTGTGACCTTCCATAACCCACTTGGCCTTTTCACATTTGTCTATGCAGAGCCATTTTATTAAAGCAAAGAATTTCTCTCTTGATATGTTGTGTACTGTGACTAGCACATAGTTATTAATTACTGCCCCTTCATGAAGTTATCTTGTTTATTTTACCACAAATAAATATACATTTCAGCTTTTCACTGTCAAATGGCTAACTTCAGCGTGATCATGGGTGACCTAATAAACTTCAGTTGTCAGGCATTTTTTGTGCAGGTTGCGATCTTGGTTTATGAGCTGGGGAGAGTCCCTGCCCTTTGTGCTCAAAGTACTGGCAGGTTTCTTTAGAAAACTGAATCCCTAGAAATAAAGCTGGAAAGCCTACAGCTTTATTCCCATCACAGTAGAAGAAGTGGATCAGTATAAAGGAGACACATGAGATCACGAGGACAATAAGGAGTCACATGAGATCGTGAGGACGATATGACTGTGGTATCACAATTTCATATATAGTGTGAAGGCAACCATGGAATAGGTAGATACGGAGGATTTCAGAATTCAGCCTCATTCTTCCCCTTCTGCCTTCAGAATCTTACAGATACTTGAGCTGTATCTGCAAAGTACATTAAAATTGAAGGGGCATATCACTCCTGTACTACAGACATCAAGGTGAATGCATCGTATCAAACCACATACACCATGAATTTGCACAGAATTGCAGTATTTTCTGTCTGTGCTTTCAAGTGAGATAAGGGACACAAAAAAAGAAACACATCTAGGACTGTTTTCTCTGTATGCATAATATTAATATTTAACATCTGCCCAACTAAAATGAACAGTGTTTAAATTCCACAAATTAATTTGAAGCTCTGAAGTGGGCTTTCCTGGAATAAAGCAGAATTTCCTCTTGTTTTCTCTGGCTGGAAAAAATTCAGGTAATCTAAATATGGGCAAAACAGGTATTGAAACTAAAAAGGAGATGTGGACAGGCTGAAGACTTAGAGTTGCAGTTAATCAGTGAGAAAGATATGGGTGGTCTCTAGAAGCACTTTAAAGACAGCAACGCTTTTGTATTAAAGGGTTGTGCTTTAAGGTCTAGTAGTCTATTAGATGTGGGAAATATTTGATGGCCAGATAAAAAAGGCTGTCAAGGCACAATAGGCCATATGAGGCAGAGAAAACTAGTTTAGTGCTGAGGATACTTGTCTGATAATTTGAGGAGAGCTTTCATTGCCAGTGCTGTAATAAGCTCTTTCATTAAGGTCAAGCAAATCACTAGAAACATGGTCACACCACACGTGATAGAACATTCAGATGAGTAAGAGAAGACACCAGAATAGTCTGTTTCTGGAATCAGTAACAGTATGGTCTTGGTATCATTAAGCTGCACCCAGAATAATTAGCTATGGAAGACACACGCTGGTGAGTGTCTAGCCACAGTTCCCTCAGAGCTGCACCTCCCCTTGCATGGACGACCTTTCTCCAAAAGTGCCTCTCCAGTTGTGTCTGCAGTAATGTCTTCCACATTTCTCCTCCATTACTCCCTACATTTCTCCAAACACATTTCTTCATCTATCTCCTTTGCATCTCCTCGGCATCTCCTCTGCATATTCATTTTGTTCCTTTTCCCTGTTCATTTCTGGATTGTGAATTATTTGGGGCAAAGATTTTCCCTTTCCTTATAACTTCACCACAGAAATAACTGGGAGAGATGGCGTCTCAACATCCTTGTGCCCTGCCTGCCAAAACTTGTCATCGCCTCCTCCTACCCCAATTGCAAAGACTTCTGGATCAAATATGTGTTTCCTATCTATGCATGTGTTTGTAATTCTGCAGTTAACATATTTTTTTCCAGTGGCTTCCAGGAAATTGGTCTCTTTTGTGAACACTCTTCAGTCTACCACAGCATCCTCAGTGCGAAGATTAGCAATACCAACCTTAATGAAAGTATCTCTTAAATTTTATTCCAGTGTCCTTGCTTAAAACAGGCAAAAAAAGTCAGGGAAAATCAATTACACGAGGGAGATAAGGTAATGTTAAAACCCTGAGTTGAGTTTAACCTCTGTTAACTCTACACAATGAAGACGTATCTTTTCTGTACATCTCAAGAGTGCTTGGCAGACTCTAAAGCCACATTTCATAGGGGAATCTGAGCATTGAAGTGTTATAAAAATACAGACACACATACCAGCTAAACACCTCGAGAAGTAATGCACAATGAGGGGGAAATAGCATTTGCCTTTCACTGGGAATGTTAGCTTCCAGAAAAGAAATAATTCTTTGGGCTTTTACCAAGTGAATTTTCCATTTCAGTGTATAATTTCTTTATTTAGCATTACACCGATTATCCATACTTAGACTAATGATCAAATAGCTCTCAAGTCCAAGATATTTGGCTAAGGCAGCCCGCAGGATTTTTCTTTTCCTTTTCAGTCCTTTTTTTCCCCTTTTATTCCAAATTTTTAGGGTGATTATAGGGTGTGTAAGATCGTTAAAGGATTGGCAGCATGCACAAAACTCAAATCCTTTATCCAGAGGCTAGAGGAAATGTGAGTTGCCAACATGCAATTCTCTCATTGTCCCACCAATGTCCTGAATTAATGGAGGAACCACGCTCTCGCTCCACCGAGGGAAGAAAATAGGCTTCTCCGCTTCACAAGGACCCAACTGAGGAAAATGCTTAAGCAGAGGTCTCATGCTCTTAGGATGAGAACCATTAAGCATACATTGAACTCAAAATATTTGCTAAATATTTATCAACCTTAAGGTTAGAGAAGCAAAAAGCCACAGTAAGAAAAGACTTTGATGTTTGTTGGAATAGGTGTGGTTATTCCTTATAGTCAGGCTAAACTGGAACGAAGGCTTCTACTTAACCATCTGAGAAGTTGCTCAGCTTCAAATCAAAGGACAAATAAGGATCCTGTTTTCTAATAAGAGGTGATGTTGGCGCAGAGCAGAAGAATCACCTAGAAATTTAGGATTTCTTATTCTTTTCCCCTTAAGACCATGTTCACATTCATGGTTCATGAACAAAAGGAGTCAGGGTGACAGATGTTAAATTCACTAATGGAGCTTAAACAAATACAGCTTGAGCAGCTGAAAAACAAGCTGCTTAGAGCCATCAAGGGAGTGGATCCCACCATCCATTGTATGGAGACCAGGGAGTGATTTAGTCACCAGATCTGCCCAATCATTTGTCTGTTGGCCAACAAGACAGCTGATTAACAATAGGTCGTATTTTTAACATGGTCACCACCCCTACAATGTTATGGGTTTTGTTTTCATTTTTTTTTACTTCAATTTAAATTCTCAATTGAAAATGAAAAATAAGAAGCAAATTTCAAATTAACTGCATAAAGACCACAGATGTAACAACAGAATTACTGCTCTGTACTCACTATATTTTGAAGTCTTTCTTCTCTCATTAAGACAGACAGAAATTACTCTAAACCCTGAAAAAAAAAACTTAAATTGGGGAACCCTGGGCTTAGGTCTTTACCCACCTGTGGATTTTCCCTGGCCGTTATAATCCTATTCCTGCTGCTCAAAAGATACAGCCAGCTGAACACTCCAGCCACCTAGGCAGATCCTTAATTGCTCTCCTGAAACACTTTTAGTCATACGCCCAAGAACGGAAGCCTGGGTCAGTCTGTAAGCAGCTCCAGATTGCTTCTCACGAAGTGTAGTTTTGTATTTGTGACTGAAGAGTCTGAAAATTCAAACTCCCAAATAGTGGGGACAGAAAATAAAGCAATTATCTTTAGTATCAGTGGGAAAATATTTGTGCTGTTGCCTTAGCCGAGATATGAGCCATGCTGTCTCATGGGAAATAATCTACATTTGAGAGCTGACTGTGGCCCACTTCTGCACCTTTCCCTGGCAAAGGTCCATGCAGGTGTCAAAGGAAATCCTACCTGTACAGAGAGCACTAGGTATACCTGTTATCCAGTTAGAGGAATCAGGCAAGAATTTCCAAAGACATTTTTGTCCGCTTATGTTTTTTTGGAAAAAAAAGAAAAAAAGCAACTTCCTTCTCCCCTATCTTTGAGTTTTTCTGTTGTTTTAATCAAATTGGAGTATGATTCATTTTGTCTCAGGGGGTTCCACTTTTTTTTTTTTATTCTGTGGAGGTTTGGGTTTTTTTTCCATGCTGTATACTTGTTTTCCAGGATTATGAAGAAAGGGTCATACTGTGGCTTATCCATTTTCTTTTCCTATCACAGAATCACACAGAATAGTCAGGGTTGGAAGGGACCTCTGGAGATCATCTAGTCCAACCCCCCCGCCAGAGCAGGGTCACCTACAACAGGTTGCACAGGACAGCGTCCAGGCAGGTTTGGAATGTCTCCAGAGTGGGAGACTCCACAACCTCTCTGGGCAGCCTGTTCCAGTGCTCCACCACCCTCAAAGTAAAGAAGTTCCTCCTCATGTTAAGATGGAACTTCCTATGTTCAAGTTTGTGTCCATTACCCCTCGTCCTATCAATGGGCACCACTGAAAAAAGACTGCTCCCATCCCCCTGGCATCCTCCCTTCATGTATTTGAAAGCATTAACAAGATCCCCCCTCAATCTTCTTTTCTCCAGACTAAAGAGACCCAAATCCCTCAGCCTCTCCTCATATGAAAGATGTTCCAATCCCCTAATCATCTTTGTAGCCCTTTGCTGGACCCTCTCCAGCAGATCCCTGTCCTTCTTGAACTGGGGAGCCCAGAACTGGACGCAGTATTCCAGATGCGGCCTCACCAGGGCAGAGTAGAGGGGGAGGATGACCTCCCTCGACCTGCTGGCCACACTCCTTTTGATGCACCCCAGGATGCCATTGGCCCTCTTGGCCGCCAGGGCACATTGCTGGCTCATGGTCATCCTGTTGTCCACCAGGACTCCCAGGTCCCTTTCCACAGAGCTGCTCTCCAGGAGGTCGGCCCCCAACCTGTACTGATTCATGGGGTTATTCCTCCCCAGATGCAGTACCCTACATTTACCTTTGTTGAATTTCATTAAGTTCCTCTCTGCCCAACTCTCCAGCCTATCCAGGTCATGCTGTAAGGCAGGACAGCCCTCTGACGTGTCAGCCACTCCTCCCAGTTTAGTGTCATCAGCAAACTTGCTGATGGTACACTCTATCCCTTCGTCCAGATCATCGATGAATATATTGAACAGGACTGGACCCAGTACTGACCCTTGAGGGACACCACTTGTTACTGACCTCCAACTAGACTCTGTACCACTAACCACAACCTTTCTATGTTTTCCCCATTTTCAGTTTGAGTGATAACTGAAAAAGAAGCATGGGCAAAAAAAAGTGAAAGATCAGACAAAAATGAATTTTTTAGCTAACAAATAAAGGAAGACGTTGAACTTCTCTAAGGAAACCTAAAGATCATATCAGAATCAATATTAAGAATTTCCATCAGCAGCAAGTGTCCTATTCTCTGGCCTCCTTAAAGGAATCAGAACAGGTGGACTAAATTTGAAGTCGCTGTTTGTTGATGTCTTCAGACCACGCACTTTTTTCTAAAGCTTGTCTGAACTTATACTCATGTAGATGCAAGGTATCAAATTTTAGAATCATAGAAACATAGACTTATTTTGGTTGGAAGAGACCTTTAAGATCATGGAGTCCAACCATCACCCTAACACTGCCAAGTTACCACTAAACCATGTCCCTCTGCACCACGCCTACACTTGTTTTAAATACCTCCAGGGATGGTGACTCCACCACTTCCCTTGGCATTCTATTGATCCTGGCTTGATAACCTTCCCTGAAGAAATTTTTCCTAATATCCATCCTAAACCTCCCTTGGTGCAACTTGAGGACATTTCCTCTTGTCCTATCACTTGTTACTTGGGAGAATAGATCGACCCCCCACCTCTCTCCAACCTCCTTTCAGGTAGTTATAGAGAGTGATAAGGTCTCCCCTGAGCCTCCTCTTCTCCAGGCTAAACAGCCCCAGTTCCCTCAGCTGTTCCTCATCAGACTTGTCCCCCAGAACCCTCACCAGCTTCGGTGCCCTTCTCTGGACACGCTCCAGCACCTCAGTATCTTTCTTGTAGTGAGGGGTCAAATATGTTAGAATTTGTTTCTGCTGGAGCTCATTTTGGAGAGGAAAAAGAAACGGGAAAAAAAGTTTTTTTTTTAATGAAAACTAAATACTCTGGAGTCATTGTTACACTTCAGGCTCTGCCTGCACCACCTAGCTCAGCAGAGTTGTTGGTGTCTATGTCTAAAGTGATTAAGGATGACTCATGCGGTACTTACTGTGAGCCGCCTGGAAACAGCACTTACTTCAATGCAACCCTAAGCAATTTGACTATTCAAAAGCGAAGAAATTAGTTCCTCATATCTAAGCTAACGCCCTAAACTGTCTAGGAATTGGTGTCTCTTGCTCTGTCTCACAGGAGTGTTATTTTCCTTTTCAGTTATTAGGTATATATTTTTTTTTAAAGCATCTCGTGCTCTTTTGAAGGCGCTGTTACAACACCAGCAGTTTTCCTGGCAGCCCCCAATGCCTGTGCCTTCCTCCCCTAACCTGCTTGGCCCCACTGGCCTTTGGTGTAATGGTGTCAACTGGTGTGTTGATGTGTAAGGAAGCAGGTGGTGCCAGTGCTGACACAGGGGACCGCCTTTCTGTAGGGCTCCTGCTGTTGCGCTTAAAAACCCATCGTTGCCTAAAACCTACCCCCTCGAGCGAGGGTCTGATTCCACTTGCGAGCAGGAACCGTGCCATTCTAGCAGATGGGCTCCAGCACAAGCAGCCAAGAAAACATGTATATTCATAAAAAAAAAAAAAAAAAGGGTACTGAGGGCATGAATACCCGCCAAAAACATCAACATCGCTCCGTGTCTTCTCTTGAGCGTACAAATCCATGGTTAAGGGGATGTGTGGGCGCTGAGCTGAATTCATTAAAAAAAATTAAAACAAAATGCCTGGCCACGTAGAAAGAGATTTCAGGGCATCAGGAAATGGGCAAGGTGCCCTGAGAGAGAGGAAAAGTGGAAGAGAAAAGCAATATTCTGGAATAGCTAAGCCAGAAAAACGCATGGGGTCTGCCTGGTAATTCCCACAGCCTGTGACTTGTCCAGGTGCTCAGTTCATGCATTAGATTTGAGGGCTGGGAAGAGGGGTAAGTACAACACCCTGTCTCCTGGAGGTTTTTTTCCAACTCGAGCTATTTCTCTT
>VZSZ01005261.1:201635-271656 GCA_013398815.1 Ibidorhyncha struthersii | reverse complement strand
AAAAAAAAAAAAAAAAAAATCCACTCAAATGCAAAGCTTTTAGGTTGATCTAACAAGAAGGATTCACTGAGGTCGGTCATGTAGCACAGCACAGTTGTGCCCTTCAGATCCTAGAGACATGAGCCCTGGTAGATTTTAGGCAGAGAACTGAGAGACATGACAAATCAGAAGATGAAGTAGAACAGGTGGGGTTGAACTAAGAACATTAAAAAAGGGATTGTGAATGAAGGTAAGGAACCCATCTCACCTGGAAGACCTGATGGCAAGACCTTCCTAGCACGAAGTAGCCACAACAGGCCAGCCAAGGCCAGGTCCAGGCATGAGAAAAACAGGAAGGTGCTGAGGCTACTGGCATGGAAAACAACCAGAGGAATACTTTGCTTAAAGCACAAACCTTGAAAACCAGGTTGATTGCCGCTGAGATGAAGGAAGGCTCTGCTTAGGTGAAAACTCATGAATTTCTCTCGCACATCCCATCCTTACTGCCAGCAGAAGTGGCAAATGAGCCTACTTCTCTCTTTTCCTTGACAGTAACACATCAAGAATAGGGAACTCTAAACTGGGTTTTAGTCATCCCTTTATCTCCCTGAGGGGGTAAAACCTCTCAGAGGGGTGGCACATCCCTCATAACCAGCAGACAGAAGTCTCACCTCTGCCTGTTTGGGAGCTTGGAACTGCACCCAGATTTTCTACTTCCTTGAAGACTTCACTGTTCCGGGAACGAAGAGGTAGTGCGAGACGGGCCTCTGCTTTTGAAGCTGTTCCAGTTCATACAAAACCACTAACAAAAGAAGGCCTGCAAGCCAGACCTTTCACACGACTGTGCTAACATAAGAGCTATGGACATATATTCATTAGATTAATTCATATTTCATTGCCTTATGAAAAGTTGAACAGCCTCATCATGAAATATGAGGGAAGTCTTCGTCACAAGACACCATGGGCCAACTCATAAAATGGTAGGATCTAAATGTTCATCCTTTACCAATATCACCTTGTGTTTGTCAAAGGAAATTAAGAGTCATCAAGAAAGCTAGAGGAACATGAGGCAGTGTACTCAGCTCATGAGGGTACCAAAGATAGAAAAATTTTCTCAGTAAGATTTTCAAGTTCCTATGAGCTTAAATCAATCAATGTTAGAACCTATGTTCCCTTGAAAACACAATGAGATACTAACACATATCTGCAAACATAACAATACCTCTAAAAATCTCAGTCTAAGCAACTTGCATAAGGCCATGTTTGAAATATCTGTGAAATTACAATGGAGTATTATGAGTGTAGGCTAATGTCCCAGCCACTTTGGTTTTAAAATCAACTCATAACACACCTATTGCATTTAGCGTAGCAGACTTTTTCTGTAGTGCTCTGAAACCAATACAAAATTTAGTATGGAAGGCTATGTAAGGCCATTTTACCCCCCCATTTAGCACTGATTATTATTTGTCACAACCAAGTGACTATGTTGATGCTGCTTTGTGTACCTGTCAAAGCAGCAGAGAACCGGGTCCAAAATATATTAAGGTGATAGTCTGTCAAGATGAATTTGATCAGGCCTTAAGTGTTCAGTGGTAATGAATGTCAACCAAAACCCCATGGATATCAACCAAAAATGCCTAGCCTACTGTGAAACCTCTGACTTTTTTGTAGTCACCATCTTTTCCCATGACATTATACGTTATGCTGAATCTATCCAGCAATTCTGGCACGTGCCCTGCTGTTAGGTAAATCAGACTTCCAAAACTTGGTGTCAGAGGGTAAGAACCCTGTGCACCCACACCTAATAAGCCAGAAGGTGCTTTAATGCTGAGAGCAATGACAGACAAGTCAGGTACAGGAAAAGAGGTAGAAAAGGGACAATTGGTACTGGGATCTTCTCAGTGCTCTGTAGAGGTTTTGAGTTGTCAGAGCTCCTCTGTATTCAGCAAAAATCTGTTAACTTCTTCAAGTCTTTGATCTTTAACTTGTGTGCACCCACATCAGTGGAAATATTTGTTCTTTTTTCTCAATGAGTCCATAATCTACTATTATTCAAATGTTAATGCTTTCTCCCTGCTGTGCAGCAGCTATTATTATTATTATTATTAATCCTCACATATTTTCCCACCCTCCCCCCGCTTCTTCTAAATAATAAAAATAATAATGATAATAAAAAAAAATCAAAATTTGGATTCTGCCCTTTCTAATTACAAATCACCACCTGTGGTAAAATTATTGAAAAACAGATGAGCATTTCATTCCAGCAATAGCCTTAAAACAAGCAGCAGTTCCAACTGCCAGTGTGATGTATAGACACAGTGCAGGGCAGATGAGGGATTAATTAGGTCTGTCCCTGCACATTGCCAGGGGAGCACTTCTGTAGAGGTGATTGAAAACTGGAAAGAGTGGCATTAGTCTTCATTGTTGGTTAAAGGCAACAAAAATAAAGATGCAATTGAGTTGACAAAGCTTCCAGGTATGTGGCTGAGTCATTTGGAGGTGTCAAAATGATCAAACCATAATTAATTAGCTAAAGTGCTATATTTAATTCCTCAACTTTAATGAAGATTTCTGCAGCCAAAAACAAACGGCAACACCATTTGTTTCTGAAGCAAAAGAGGTGGAGTGCACTAAGGGGATGACGCCAAAGTTTAATGGCGTCTTTATAATCAAACCCATGCTCTTAATCTTTTTGTCATTTTCAGTACAGAAGTAGAAACCCAGTGCTGTTGTATGCATTCATATTAGGACTGCAATTATGAGCCCAGAAGTGACTGGGAAACCAAATGCTTATTATTTTCAAGGAATAAAACAGAATACAGCCAAGAAACATTTCATATTTCCTAATATCAGTCTCCAGGGTTGACACTGTAAAGAGACAGAAGACCTCAGTGGCAGGTACTCTAAATATATCTCAGGAATTTAATACAGTTTATTCCAAAGGAAAGAAATTTGAGATTTATGAGTAAAGAATTGGAAGAGTAAAATGTAAGTTTTATTCCCAGTTCTGCCACAGTCTGTGAGAGCGTGGACAATCCCAGCCTTGGTCTTTAGACTGAGAGATCTGCATAAAACACCCAGGCAGTTCTTACTGAATCCTTACCTATCCTGGACTGCGAGAGGTTTATTTCTCTTTACCTTTATCACCTTCCATCACAATCCATAATGTACCCTAATCCTACCATTTACTTGGACCTGCAGAGACACCCCGAAATGTTCCATGACATGCACCAGGGAAGGTTTAGGATGTATATTTATTAGCAAAAAATTTCTTCACCGAAAAGGGTCATCAGACACTGGAACAGGCTGCCCAGGGAAGTGGTGGAATTGTCATCCCTGGAGGTATTTAAAAGATGGGTAGATGTGGTGCTGAGAGACATGGTTTAGTGGTGGTTTTGGCACTGTTAGGTTGATAGTTGGATTCGATGATCTTCAAGGTCCCATCCAACCTAGACAGTTCTGTGATTCTATACATCCCACGCCACCACATCAAAGTGGCCACCAAGAGCTCTGGAACAGACATTCTCCCACCCCATGCACATTCAAACACATACGCACACACACACTGATGCACCTATGCTCTTCTCAAACTGAAAGACACTTTTTCTAAGAGACTGTATTCTTCACACGTTGGTTTTATGCACGAATGGCTGTTCTCAGATGACTTTACATTGAAATATGTCTTCTGCTTGCCCCTTTTGTAAAATAGGGATATGCCCTTGGTAATCTGGTGCATGTAGATGGCAAGTTTTTCAAAATGGTGACTGCCTGTGTAACAGACACACACAGAGCACCTTGCATCGATGGTTACCAACAGCTTCTGTAACAACATTGATAGAATCAGAAATAAGAGCTAAAGAATCCTTGTGTTTGGTGCACATATGATAATAGTACAAATGGCTTTAGTCAGTAAAAAGCATCACCCAATGATGCATATTATGCACAAGGGCAAAATACGTGTGCACATTTTCATGCTTGTTAGCGTTAGTGTGTAAAATCTCTAATTTCTGCAAACAAATGATCGTGTTCAGTAATGTTTTACACTCCATTCACACTGGTGTTGACAGCTACGCAGCATGTGTGGCACATGGAAAGCAGGACCAAGATACTGTCATGAGTGTGTTAGGCATCAGAGGGTATTTTAAAATGTCTCTTCTCCAACAGTCAATGGCTGGGATAAACTGTATTCTACAATCTGCGCAACATCAGGGTGTTCAACAACTCCTTTCTGCTGCCGGCATCCCCAACATTGTATAAAGGGTGAGAAGATGCTTTCTCCCACAGAGGAATTTACTGGATTAGCTGACAGTCGAAGCCTTAGCAGGAAGGCCGGTTAATGTATTCTTTCAGCTACAATCTAAAATGTAAGCAATGTTTTGCTCTTACTCAACAGCTGTTACCTCTACCATAAGCTGTTAAAACTCCCTCGTTATTCCATGCAGCCAGGCCAGGCCTATTTCCTGCGCAGTTGTCATCTCCTTAATATATTACGACATTACAAACTTTATTAGTATATTTGCAGTGCCTTTTTATTTTTTATTAGCTAATGGGCTGCTTTCGTGCACCGTATTTTCTTAGTCTTTCAGAGCTCAGCCTATAAAATGGCCAAACGTGATCCCATCTGGAAGCCATTAAAGATCAATAGAGACGGAATCTGAAGAAGAAAGACTGAAAAAAAAAAAATGAAAAATCTACTATCAAAACAATTGTGAACAAAACCCTGTCAGCTTCTGTTTTCAAATCCGGGTATGTTAAAGCACATCACACTTCCAACGTGACAAAAAGCACCATGGTCTTGTTAACCACAGGAACAACTAATCTAGTTTAAAGGAATCATAAATATGATTAAAGCCCACAGTCTCCTTGATTCTTTGGGAAAATGGAAACCCTTCTAGCACACATTGCATTCTTCTGAAGTGCTGGGCTCTTTGTGGGGAAGCAGCTCAGAGGACAAATGCTTCTGTGCCAGAAATATAAGTTATCATGACGTGTCCCACTGCAACTTTCATGGCTATGTCAAAACATCTGCAGATGTTAACACGGCAGGATTGTGCCCATAATAAGGAAACTTCATCATCAAATTCAGATTATGGAAGCCAGACTCGTAAAGCAGCTGTATGGCTCTAAAGAATATCAAGTCTGTATCTTCAGGACTTAAATATTTTGGCAAACATGTAGGTCTGCAGAGGTTTCAAAGTGCTCCTGCACCAGATGAGGTGCTTGGGTCCACAGGCGCCGCCGAAGCAGTCACCATACAGAAAGGGAGAGAGGATTTGAGGTTTTGCAGGAGCAGAATCACAGAATTACAGAACAGTCAGGGTTGGGAGGGACCTCTGGAGACCATCTAGTCCAACCCCCCCGCCAGAGCAGGGTCACCTACAGCAGAAGGGATTGTGAACGTGAGTCTTCCACATGCTCATCCCTGACCCAGTGCAAAAATTGGCTTAGAGCATGGCACCCAGTCAGGGAGACATGCTCAGAGCTGGCGCTTGCCAGTGGCGTGGGCACTGAGTGTTTCACCCACCGTGGTGAAGGCTGGGTTTGTTTTGAGCACGTCTCAATAGCTGGTGCCTGAGGACTTTAAACAGTGAAAACAGAGGCAACCACACTTACCTGGGCTGTGCTTGTTCCCCTCTGACTTCAGATGCCTACAGTGTAGACATCTATGTCTGCTTTCATCACTTTACAGTCACAGAGAGAAGCAGATGTTTTTAGGGCTTGATCCATCTGACCTGCTTTAGAAACATGCCTCAGGACGAGATGAACTGTGTCCTAGAAGGACCTTTTTCCCTCCTACACCCCTGAAGGCAATTTAGACAGTTAGGTCAGATGCAAATGCCTGCTCTGGTGACAGGTGACACCCATCCAGGACCCATGTGGTCCGTGGTTACAGGTATACTAGTAAACTGAACACTGCTAGATCCTGAGCCAACAGTGACAATCTAGCTCTGATCACATGATTAAATCCTCTTAACCTCCAAAGGAGTGTGATTTCTTCCAAACTACATGCTAGGAGCGGTCTTTGGGCAGAGAGCAGATGCCTAAATCTGTCCCTAGCTAGTAGTTCTTTGAGTCTATATGGGAGCTAAGAAATTTGCCCAGAGTTTAACACTCGCCCTCTTGCAGAAATTCTTTGTTGGAGGGAGTTTTCTTGCACTGACGACTGCAGGGACACTTAGAGTAATTAATTTCAGCCTTGAGAAGAGGATGTTTTGGGGCATCTTACCTGTGTCTATAGCTATACAATACCAGGGAATAAATCAGACAGAGCCAGGCTCTTCTCAGAGGTATCCAGTGAAAGGACATGAGGCAATGGACACAAACTGAAATACAGAAAATTCTGCTTAAATAGTAGAAACCCCCTAAAAAGGATGACCGAGCACTGGAACACATTGACCAGAGAGATTATGGCACCTCCATCCTCGGAAATATTCAAAACCCAGTTGGTCCTGAGAAACTTGGTTCCAGCTGGCCCTGCCTTGAGCAGGGGAGTGGTAATAGATGATATCTAAAGGTCCCTTCTCACCTCAAACTCCAATTTTGTGATTTTCTTCTGGAGCGACAAAAAGGATCTGACCTCCTAATGCTGTGCTTGAGCTATTCTGTTGAAGGGCTGCTTGGGGCAGCTTTCCCTCTGCTGTCTGCTGGTGCAGTTCAGCTTCACAGGAGATATTGTTTTGGCCAGAGTGTGCAAATAACTCTATAGCTCAGTGTCTGGGAGATGTACCTGAAAGAAAGCTACAGTCCCAGCACTCAGGAGTACTTAAGGACTTTTTACAAAGCAACGTAGATTTGATGAAAGCTGCAGTCCAAGCATCTCCATGATGTATTCACTAGGTCACTGTGTAAAAGCTGAGAGATTATGTTTACATCTCTGTTCTGACTTCATGAGAGAAGAGACCTGGACCGAGGACTGTAGCATTTTAAATGTATGTTGTAGGAAACAGAACAACACAGAATCATAGAATAGTTGAGGTTGGAAGGGACCTTGAAGACCATCTCGTTCCAATCCCCCTGCCCTGGCAGGGACACCTCCCACCAGCCCAGGTTGCTCCAAGCCCCATCCAACCTGGCCTTGAACACCTCCAGGGATGGGGCAGCCACAGCTTCTCGGGGCAACCTGCGCCAGGGGCTCACCACCCGCACAGTAAAGAATTTCTTCCTGATATCTGATCTGAATCTCCCCTCTTTCAGTGTAAACCCATTCACCTTTGTCTTATCACTCCATTCCCTGATCAAGAGTCCCTCCCCAGCTTTCCTGTAAGCTCCCATCCAGATCATCTTTAAATTTTTTTTATAGAAACCCTTAAGTTTTATTGAAAAACATTTAAAAAGTAATGCAAACATTTTTTTCTTTAATTAGATATTTGGAGATGAAAAAAGAAAATGTAGCTTTAGACTGACTGGATACAAGTCTTTTTCTATTTTTTTTTCCTCTTGGTTAGATGGCAAAGCTGAACAATCACAGATTTAAGAGCCCTACTCCTGAGTCCTAACCTTGTGGCTTGTCTATTGTGATATAGTATGGAGGAATTTTGTGCTACTGCTGCTGCTATTCATATTGTTCCTTTTTTGATTGACAGCTCTGGGGACAGCTTTCAGTGGTGTTAGATCTACTTTGGGGGAAAAAAAATAAAACTAATAGAATGCAGCTCATCTTTTCCTCAGGCTTCTGATGCGCCTGTAAGTTTTAAAGAAAATTTCACTCTCACTAACTGAAAATCTCCCCTCTAAACATTATGCAAAATAATAACAATAATAAAACCAATAATGATGATGATAATAATAATAACAACAACAAACAACAGAAAGAAACCTAAAATGATACGTCTACAATTTGGTATTTACGGGAAAAAGATGATTTCTGTTAGACTATTGCTAGTAAAAGGAAGGAAAGTGAGGTTAAATAACCATCCTGAACAACTCGTCAAGATTTTATCTGGAGCTAAAGAAAACCCTTCTCTGCACTGGACACAGAAGCTAACAGAGGGTCAAGATGTTTTGAAGCAAATAAGAGAGACAGAGTGTAGTGTGCATTAAAAATCACAATGTCTGCCCAGGAAGACCAGGGATTCAAAGGAGCATGATGAAGCAGAATTATATTCAGCAATGGGAAAGAAAAGCAGAGGATTCATATGATAGTGCTTTGGTACCAAAAGCAATGGACACTTTAGTCAGAAAAAGCAGATAACCATCAGATTTTGCAGCAAACTGCTTGATAGCTGAGGTCACCAAACTGTCCAAGCAAAAGGAAGCATTTGAGTGCGTTTGTGATTTGCCAGCACCAGGCGTAGCGATGCACAATTTAAAAATACTGCCCCTCAATGGGAGAAAATGTATTTCTATTAAGGGACCAGAATTGCGCTACGCCTGTTGGAATTTTTGCTTGTGCACAGGAATTTAGCTCCAGGTTCATGTCTGTCACTAAAATTGACAACTGCCTATGGCTCTCTACAATTGAAACGTAGATCTTAAATTTCACATCATTATCCAAATAAAATATATCTGCCAAGGGGGACTGGTATTACACAGTTAGAGAACTGTGATACCAGTTGTCTGATTAACATATTGAGAGGAATATAAGAATTTCTCACCTATTTTCCAGAGGGAGACTAACTGGGGAGCTTGTGGTAAAGAGACTAATTGAACATCCTCCCTCTGCTAACTACATAGATGCCCAGAAATATGTCTGCTCTATACAAGCAGGTTTTCCCTCTGCATATTACATTTGCTTTTTAGGACAGTCAAGAGGAAAATCATTAATTTTTTTTTTTTTTTTGCACCTCCTTTACTAAAAAAAGTTAGCCAAATTTTCATGTTGAAAAGTGTATGAATTTCCATAGAAAGCTTTCTTACGACTGCGTAACGTAGCACATGCAAAGAGACTGTGTCTGAAACAGAGAAGCTGCTTTTGGAATCAAGAAGTCCTTTTTTGGTAGATATCAATGAAGCAGAGATCAAAGAAAATCTGGCCAAGCTTCATTCAGACCTTGAAATATTAACAGCTGAGACAGATGTGAATTTACACATTACAGACAAAGTCCGGTTCAGAACGGGATCCACATTTCATATGTGACTGAGGTCAGGATTTTGGATCAGTTCCTCAAAGCCGCTGGCCACCGAGGACGCTTAGAACCGAATCTGTGTCTGAAGTTCTTTCAGGGTTTGTGTCTGAAATGTTCGTGACATATCAGAGAGACCCTCTTTCATCTCTTTTGTTTTGCCAGGGCTTAAGAAATACAAAACTGGGACGGAGGACTCAGACACAGAACTGAGTGTTGCTGTAAGTCAGCTGAGCCACAGTAGGAGTTTCTCTGCACATTCTTAGCCCATGACATATGTGAGCTAATGAGAATCACGTTACCTTCCAGTGAAATAAGTTTAAGCTGGCACAAATTACCTGCACAATTGCCACAGATGAAGAACATGCCCACAGACAGTCGACACCGATATGTTGATGTGCCATCCCCTGTATCTCCCCCTGCAGACAAATGGACCCATTCCAAGTTTATTCTATCTATGACAGTAAACAGAATTTGACCGATGCCCAGGTCTGTGCAGGTATAGCTCATCTACTTGCAGCCATCTAAATAGTAAAGGCTCCCACAAAAAGACTGCAGCCAGGTCAAAAGAAGGGATTATTTCTCACTACTTGGCTCTCATGAGCTGCATCTGAATAGTCTGCCCAATTTTGAGCTTCTTTGTAGAAGAGAGAGATTGAAAACTGGAGGAAGTCCAAGAAAGGCTGCTAAGACAGTTACAGAGCTGGAACATGCAAAGATGTATGAAGAGGTGTGGAGGGATCTGTGTTTAACTTGGAGAACAGAAAGCTGAAAGGCAATCTAATTGTTGCTTTCAACTACCTAAGGTGGAGTTTTCAAGAAATTAAGACTAATATTTTTTTCTTGGAGGTCTGTAGGATCCTTCTTTTTGCCTTTTTTGAAGATAGGAGTGACATTTGCTTTTTAACAGTCCTCAGGAACCATCCCTAATTGCTATCCATTTAAAAAGATAATTGGGAGTGTCCTTGCAATGACCTTGTCCAGCTACCTCAGCACTCATGGGTGCACCCCATCAGGTCCAATGGACATGTGTATGTCCAGTTTGGTTAAATGTTCCCTAATCTGATCCTCCTTCAATGAAGGTGAGTCTTCTGGAATTTCCCTCTGGACTTGGGGATCTAGAATTCATGAAGGCCAGTCTTACTAGTAAAGACAGATGAAGAAGGCATTGAGTACCTCATCTTTTTCTGTGTTCTTTGTCAGCAGGTCCCCTGCCTCATTCAGCAGCAAACTGACATTCTCCCTGGTCTTTTGCTGCTTATGTGCTTGCAGAAGTTTTTCTTGTTGCACTTCCCATTACCTGTGAAATTCAACTCCAGGTGGGTTTTTGTTTACTAGCCCTGTCCCTGCACTTGGACAGTGTCTCTGTACTTCTCCTGGATCACCTGACCCTGCTTCCATCTCTTGCATGCTTCCTTGTTGTGCTTGAGTTTTGTTAGGAGCTCCTTGTTCATCCACGCAGGCTTCCTGGCACCTTTAGAATAGAGTGGACTATTTCACTTGGAAGGGACCTGCAGCAATCATCTAATCCAACTGCCTGACTAGGACTGACCAAAAGTTAAAGAATGTTGTTAAGGGCACTGTCTAAATACCTCTTGAACACCGACAGGATTGGGGCATTGACCACCTCTCTTAAGAAGCCTGTTTCAGTGTTTGACCACCCTCTTGGTAAAGAAATGCTTCCTAACGTCCAGTCTAAACCTCCTGTGGTGCAGCTGTGAACCATTCCCATGTGTGTTATCACAGGATGCCAGGGAGAAGAGATTGGCACCTCCTTCTCCATGTTCCCTCCTCAGGAAGCTGTAGGGAGCAATGAGGTCACCCCTCAGCCTCCTTTTCTCCAAACTAGACAAACCCCAAATCCTTAACTGCTCCTCACAGGACATTTCTTCCAGCCCTTTTACCAGCTTTGTTGCCATCCTCTGGATGTATTCAAGGAGGGCCCCTTGAATTCACATCCTCCTTAAATTGTGGGGCCCAGAACTGCACACAGTGCTCAAGCTGAGGCTGAACCAAAGCTGTGTACAGTGGGATAATCCCCTCTTTTGACCGGCTGGTTATACTGTGGGGATGCCCCCCAGGCTGTGGTTTTCCCTCTTGGCTGCCAGGGCACACTGCTGGCTCCTGTTGAGCTGCTCTCAACCAGAACCCCCAGTCTGCAGGGCTGCTCTCCATCCATTCCTCTCCCGATTCATATTTGTGCCTGGTGTTACTCTGTCCTAAGTGCAGAACCCTGCCTTTTGACTTGTTAAATTTCATCTCATTAATCATTTACCAGTGCTCCAATCTATGTAGATCCCTCTCTAAAGCTTCCTGTCCCTCAAGAGAGTCAACAGCATCTCCCAGTTTGGTATCATCAACAAATTTGCTAATGGTGCATTCAACTCCTACATCCAGATTGTTGATAAATGTATTCAACAAAACTGGCCTTAGAATTGAACCCTGGTGACCAGAGGAATACCACTGGTGACCAGTCACCAGCCAGATTCACTGCAACCCTTCGAGATCTGCCCTTCAGCCAGTTCTTCCTTGACTTTCTTTATTTTGGATGGACCATTCCTAAGGTTGGAGGAGGTGATCCATGAAAATAAATCATTTCTCCTGTACCTATTTTTTTTTTTTTTCTCCAGAATGGTCTTCCATGGTGTTGTTTCAAACAGGTCCAAGAAAAGGTCAAAGTCTGCTCTCCTGGACTCTAGTGCTATGATCACACTTTTTGCCTGGCACTCTTTTTTCAGGATCCTGAACTCCACCATTGCATGACTGCTGCAGCCAAGGCTGTCCCCATCCTTCCCATCCCCTTACTTGCTCGTAAGTATGAGGTCCAGTATGAGGAGAGTGCCTCTACTCATCAGCTCTTCAATCACCTGAGTCAGGAAATCATCCTCAATACACTCCAGAATCTTCCTGCACTGTTTGTACCCTGCTGTGTTGTGCTTCCAGCAGATATTTGAGTGGTTAAAGTCCTCTATTATCATAGAATCACAGAATGGTTTAGGTTGGAAGGGACCCTGAAGATCATTGAGTTCCAACCCACCTGCCATAGGCAGGGACACCTCCCACTAGAGCAGGTTGCTCAAAGCCCCATCCAACCTGGCCTTGAATACCTCCAGGCATGGGGCAGCCACAACTTCGCTGGGCAATGATGGGCAAATGACGGAAAAAAACATTCATCCCACTCTAAGGCAGTTTTCAATGAAAATGAAGGTTCCTTATATTTTTTGAGGCATTTTCTTCTTCGTAGACAATATAGAAGGACTAAATTTTTGCTGATCACTTAACATGTAGACAACTAAAACTGAGTGAAGTAATACTACTCTGAAAATGTATATACCAGTGTAAATGGACCTTCCAAATCTCTACACGTAGACATTACTAGCAAACCTTCATTTCAGCTTGTTTCGATGAGGATGAACTCAGTATATGTGACATGAGGAGTGACAGACATTATGTCGAGGATTCCCCGACTTGTTTCAACGATACTGCTCAAAACAGAAAGGCTAAAAAATAGTTGGGGATCACAGAAGAAAAAGCAGCTTCATGAGAATCCCTAATATTGTGCTGTGTCAAGTAGGTTGAGGAACCTTTGGACAAGGAACCACAGGAACAGAGTGAACAGTCAAGGAACCGGTCTTGTCTTTGTGTACTGCATGTGTAAGGCTAACATCAGACCACCAGGTCCACTTACACCATCTGACTCTTAGAGGGACGTTACGAATTGGACATGGTTCAGAGAAAAGTCTTACACTGAGGTAATTAAGAGGCACATTTTGGCTAATTATCTGCAAAGAAGGTTGCAAGGGCTTTCACTGAATTTCTGGATTTCTTAAATAAAATATCAGGTATTAAGTAAACCTTTTATTTAACAGAGGAAAATACTAGAGGGGTCTGGTAGTGAGAAGCTGAGGTTAGGCAAGTGGAAAACAAAAAGATAAGACCAATGCTTAGCACAGCCAAGACATGACAGTAAATATGAAAAAAGTGGCACGAATGACTCAATTTTTGATATTTGCATACAAAGAAAGAACAGCTTACCAAGGGATATGGTTTAGCCAGAAATGGATAATTAGGCTCCAAACAGATGTTAATAGGTAAAACTTTATCACCTGTTTTACACAGAAAATTAGATTCAACAATCAAATGTGGGTTTTTTTTTCTGGCTATAAAAATATGTGATTACTTCCAGAGTCAGAGCAGGGATTTCATGTTGTTTGCAGGGGAAAGACATTGGAAAACGAGCAGCCACAGGAAAATCTGCCATTAGAGAATCTCCATTAAAGAGGTTCTTGTGTCCTGCAGGAGGCTGTAATTTCTCTGGGACAGGGAATGCCGCTTAATCTAAGGAGCACCTATTACCATGTTTCCTGAGACCTTGCGAACCTTGAAAATAAACACGATTCCTAATTTCTAGTGGTGCCATAAGCTCTAGACAGGCCCTCATGTCATTCTAACTTGGTTACCTTCCACCAAAAGGCTGGATTTCAAGCACACCATCCCCACTCACGAGAAGAGTCAACATTGTGCAGTTTTACAGAAAAAAGAGTTTTAAAGTGTGGTGCATTCTGCAAATTAATGCTAGAAAATACTGCTTTGTGATTTCTGTTGGTCATTTGCATCTCTTTTTTTTAAGGAAGAAAAAGAAAAGGAGAAATGGGAGAAAAAAAAAAAAGCAGGAAAAAAAAAGACGAGTGAAAATATTCTGTTATGCTGAGCCCCTTTTCATGATAATTTAGTCTCGGAGTCATTCCCAGTCACAGGCACAGCAAATACTGAGTCACTATCAGATCTTGATTCACTGCCATTTATCTTCCGCACCAGAAGGAGACGGCTTTGGTTGGACATGCACAGTGTCAAAATGCTTAGCAAATTATTCTGATCTTTTTTATCTCTTCAACAGCATTTTGGTCTTTCAACAGCTCATTCAGTAGAGAAGAATCAGGAATTTTTCCCATCTGTTTTAAAAGTGAAATGATTTTCAATGTGCAAATTACTTCAGACTTGGTAGAAGCACAGAGACTCTGATGTGCTGTTAATGTGCCGATATTTGACATTCTCCCCCCATTCTTAGGGTACTTTACAGCAGACATTTTTTCTTTTCTTTTTTTTTCTTTTTTAACTACAGAATGGAATCATTGAATACGGGCTTGCAAATAATAGTAAAATCATATAGTTTATAGAGCAGAGATTCACAGTATATAACACATAACAAAGTGTAGCAGCATACAAACACACGTATCTTATAAAGGAGAAAAATGACATCCTGAAAATTGTGAATTCTGTGTCATAGCGCAGGCCAACAGCATGCCAAGACCAGAAAGTGAAGGTCAGGCTCATCTATTTTTAGGTCTTTTTAGGTCTTTTCAGGTATCTCCAATGCAGATCTGCATCTTCTACGTATGAGTGAAGATTCCCACTATATTTAATGGAGAAAAACAGATTGCAACAATACCTTGTATGAAAGTAAATATTTTTTTTTTTTGTCCACTACCTTGCAATGTTGTATGATAGTAGCTTCTTAAGCATGTGCAGAAGTGCAGCATAGCAGGACATGAAGACTAGAATTCGTATCTCTCGATGAATTATGGAGCCTCACCAGTATCCTGATCTGTGGTTCTAAAATGGAAACTCAGAAATGCCAGAATCAACATTTACATTTACTAGTATAAAAAAAAAGAAGCCCCGAGATGCTGCTATTATGGTCCATGCCCTGCCTCTGGGGCATTGCTACTGCATTTCAGCACAGAGCAGTGCGTTTCAGGCGTTGAACTTTCCCAGGGCAATAGGCAGCACCTCATTGCCCTTCATGGGGTCCCATTAGGGGTTACTTGCAAATTATATGGTATTATGGCATGTACAGGTGAAAACTATTCCATAGTGTAAAGTCCCATCATTTTTAGCCCCAGTCATTATTTCTCTGGGGGTTTTTAGATCTGGTCTTGAAAATGTCGATCAGCCATGGTGGAGAAAAACTCCGTACAAATGACAAGAGCAGTCATGCCAGTCAGAGCAAGCAGTCTACAAAGGACTCACAGGAAGAAAAGCATTTGTTCCTTCTGGTTGGCAAGTATTGAATGTTTTATTTTTATCTTTTTTTGAGAAACCAGGATCAGTGCGTGACTGATATGTGGGCAGCAATAACCACAGAGTGTTTGTTGTTTTGTCCTATCTCCCTTGTGTAATCCAGTCTTCTGGAAGTTGGCTCCCATTGAAATGCCATGGGAAAAGTATCCTGCAACTCAGGATACTGCACTATGTTACCTCTTACGTTAAAAAGAAAATGAATTTGCTGTTAGAGGCCAAACTGCTTATCCCAGCTAGAGGACACTTTTTTTTTCCTCTAAGCTAGGTCCTCAGCTGGTATAAATCTGAACAGCTCTGTTTAAATTAATAGAGTTAAACAGATTTACATGATCCAGCTGCTTGATTTCAGCTAAACGGCTCCTGTTAGAAGGCAGGTTTTGGTATAAGGGTATAAATCCTTGACCCACACTGAGTCAAGTAGAGAAAAATCAATAGCGATCATTTTTCTTTTTTTTTCTTTTCATGTACAAGGAAGGGGGGGAACAAAGAATCAAATGAGATCTGCAATTAAATATATATAGTCCACGAGGAGGTTTATATAAAGAAACGAGTGAGATGGATAGAAAGAGAAACAGAGCACATATTGAAACAGTATGCCCTATTTGCTGAATGCAGTCTTTGTGAAGACTGATGGATCAGAAAAAAAATGGAAGCTGCAGTGCTCTGTTTGTCCAAAAATAAAATATTGCATAGGTCAAGCAAGCACAATGCAATCCTCCCTCCCTTTCACTATATCTCAGCTTTGACCTGAAAAGGCAACTCTCTAATGGGCTGAAAGGTTCCCATTCCAGGCAGGGACTGACAGCTTTCCTGAGCTATGCCAGAAATAAGATAGATTTACAAAAATTAATCAAGATCCAATTTAGCAAGAGCTTGAGCACACGTGTAACTCCTTTTACGCTTAAAGCTAGGCACTCACTTATAGAGCTTACTAAATTAGTATGAATTAAAAAAAAAAATTAAAAAAATAATATCCCAAACTGATAGAAATCCTGTGGGAGAAACTTTCCAGTTATGTTATGCAGAAATGTTCCCAAAATTAATTTGGAACAGTTTTATCTTCTCCCATCCCTTTTATTCTTCTATAAAAATTGGTAAAAATGCTCCTTCAGTAGCAGGGAAAAAAAATCAAGCTGAAGCTTAAAACCACTGACAATCAGCACAGTCCTCACTTGCATTAAGAAAGATGTATGCATATATGTGTATTCCATAAAGATGGCAAATGTTCGAGCCAAATCGGGCCATTTTTAACTCATAACAAATTTCCGAGTAATTTATAACCTTCTGATGACAAAAATCATATTGGTCAGGAAAGCTTGCTGAGACCATCATACTCATTTCTTTTAGATATGTTTACAGTTATCTTGCCAGAACATATGGTTATTCATTCATCCTTGTCTGATCAAACTCAGTTTCAATCTGACCTTTGTAATAACAGGCTAATATCCCTTTCATTCAGAACTCTAAAGCCTCTGATCTTTCTGAAAACTGCCAAGCAGAGAGAATACTACCAACAGGTGAATCTCAAAAGTTTCACAACTTCTTTTGGGTAAATGTTCAAAAGTACCTGATTCATATAAAAATTTGGTACAAACCCACCAGTGAGTTCAACAGTGCCAATATATCTATCTGTGTGGGGACTCACTGGGGGAAGAGGGACTTGGCTGAAATTATCCCATCTATCCAAGCTGTTGTCTTGGATTTGAAAATTGGTCCCTTGGATCTTAAAAGGGCCTGTGGTCCTCAATGTTTTGTTGCACTTGTGTATCTATTCTTCTGATTTTGACAAGAAATAAGCATACTTCGAGAAATTTCTTTCAAAAGCACAGGAAAAGAACAAAAATAAATCAGCTGCATTTGCCTTGTGTTGTATTTTATTTCAGAATATTGGCAAAAAGGTGGTGCTGTTGAAGCAGTTTCTATAATTTGTTTGGTTTTCTTTGGACCAACTTTAAAAACACCATCTATTTGTCCCAGTTCTTCTTCTACTAGGCAAAGCTTGACTATCCTCACACAGGCTAGAAAGAAAACCCCTAAAACTAAAACTTTAGCTAAGAAATAAAGCCCAACTACTTCTTGGTATTTTTGGTTTAATTGTATGGGATTACCATTTTCTCTTTGGAAATGTGGGTCCATCATCCACTGCGTCTATGTATCCAGAGCACGTTTGCACATTCTTCATCTGCCGGTGGTTTCCATCAAGCTATTGCAATATGGTCAATGCTGAAGGTGGAGTAAAGCTGGAGAGAATCCGAGACACAGCGCAACAATGATGATAGTGTGTGCTATGCCTCATTTCCCTGCATTAGCGTTGTGGAGCATTATTTCAGAGGGTCGGCACCCATTCATAGGGGTCCTCCAGCCTTCTCTCCATTTCTTACCTATCACTTGCTCTCTAACAGGGCATGATGACAACAGTGCTGGTGAATAAGAGAAGACCTGCAGAAGCTGTAAACCATTGAGGAAACTGAAGAATATCAGTTAAAAAATCCAATGCTACTGTTTTTCTGGGGAAAAAAAAGTTTATACTGCCTTGATCTTTCATGTTGTTCTATTACAGCCAGGGTAATCTGTTCACCAAAGGAAAAAAAAACAAACAAACAAACACAAAAAAAGAATAAAGCCCCAAACCTCCCAAAAGGCAAAGAAAATATAGACATTGTGTTAAGAGCAAATCATTAGCAGGTGTAACTCCTTATGCTGTTGCTGAAATCATATCTGTATCCACACTATTAAATACTGATACCTGGATCCAGAGGCAACCACTGAGACACAAAGCTCTTCCACTGGAAAGCAAATAGGGACAGAGAAATAACAGAGGGTGATGGACGCAATGTCAGAGGGGGCAGATGTTTCCCAAGCCTGCTACTGCTTTTTCCTAAAAAAGCTCCAGGTTTGGGACTGCAGTTGAAAACACTTGCTCAGTGATTGGAAAGAGTGAAAAGGCTTGGGGGGGTGGTGGGGTGGGTATTGGTGCCGGGCATGGGAAAAGCTGAGGTTGGAGCATCCAAACTGGCTGGCTCTATGTCTTTCCGAAGTCCGTGTTGAGTAGTGAACACCCAAACACGCACAGGTGTTTGAGCATCTTCCTAAGACACACTTCTGTAATAATCACGAGAAGAAAAACGAAGAAAACAAAAAGAGGAAAACTTAAAAACTTAAAGATCATAAACCCTCAGTTTATTTTCTCCCTGGAGCATCCCAGCTTCCCTCAGGTCCAAATTTTCTGTTTCTTTGGACAGGAGTTGCCTTTTTTCTGCTGCCTCATACTCTGCATCATTGGCTTTTAAAAACCCTGTACAAATCCAGTGGCCAAACCACTTATTTTAATGCTCAAATTAATTACCATAAAATATCAGGTTAACGTCTCTATGGGTGCCTAATCTTCAGCAGAAAGGGTTTTTCCTCCTTGACCTTGTGAATACATTTGCATCCCACAGCCGTGGAGAGTGGCCCAGAGACAGCTCTGCAATGGGGCAAATACACCATCCTTTGTTCCATAAATGTTTAAAAAGAGAGTAATGTATCTAGGGCTTTTATTTTTTTTTTTTCTCAGATGTGTGGACAGAAATTACAAACAAAGCAAAAAAAACTCAGTACAGGAATAAAAAGAACATTTATATGTTTAAAAAAAAATGGTTAAAACTTCATGGGCACAAAATGATGAATTCTAAGATCTCTCTAATGCCTCCCATCACCCCAGAAAATGAAACGCTGAGATGTGCACCCATGCACAAAGGCTGAAAACTCTTTGGATCTGGTCCCGCTCCTAATGACAGGAGTTTCTCTCCTCTAACCGCGCAGGATGGGGCCCCTTCATTATCTTTCAACCAGCCGATAATTAGCAACTTTCGTAACAATCATGTCAGATGAGCAGCCTGGGGAAGGGAAAGGAATCTATTATGTGGCCGGGGCCTTCTGTCTGCCCGATCTTTTAAGCAGATTGAAGTGGGGCGGCCGTCGCGCACAACCGCCCCAGGTAAGGCGGCGCGGGGCTCCTGGGGGTTATCAAACCGGCCAGGGCTTTCAGGCAGAGCAAAGCCTTCCGCCGGGGAAGGTCCTCCCAAGTGCTGGCACCGCGTCTCCAGGATTATCCCCACCGCACTAACATATCATCTGGCTTTAAACTTCACCCCCTCTGGCAAAGTATATACTCAAAATGCCGCTTTCACCCCCCGCCCCGCCTCCACAGCCCTCCTTATCCTTTAGTCCCGTCTTCCCCCCTGTTCCCAAGCAGCCACGGGCTGCGGCCGGCACCGCTGCCAAGCACCGGGCTGGATTAGCTGCAAGCCAATAGCTGGGGGTCAGGATTAAGAGGCCAGCATGCACTTTAATACAAGCTGCCTATAATTAATGGCATTATTAATAGCTTGACTGAAAAATTCATTAAAAAATCCATTAAAAATAAATACCCTTTTACAAAAGGCATTGCCTTGGGTAAGAAAAACAGAAAAAAAGATAAAGGAAAATTGATTGGTGGTTTTCAGTTCACAGAAAGACAGACCATAGTTCAAGCTGATTAAAATTGAACATTTTAGATTAAGCACTCTTGCCAAAATATTCTCTGTAGTTACCCAATATGAAAATATTATGAGATGTCACATTTTACATTTTTTATACGTGAAAGTTTCAAGCATAAGACACATCCATCAGGCGCGCACACACTCAGATATGCACATGTATATGTGCCCGTGCTCATACTTGTAGGTAACTTCTTTCCTGAGATATTTTTTCTCCCTCAGGAACATCAGGACTCCTCCTGCATCAGAGGTTAACTGTAAGCGATAAACTCTGAGACTCTACTGCAGAGAGTGTTTTCAAACGCTGCAGAGCTCACCGCTAGCACGCATCTTCACCTCTCCCTTTCCAGGACTAGCTGTTGCATCTAAATAAAAAAAAAAAAAAGAAAAAAAAAATTCAAACAGAAAATGGGTATCCTTTTGATGCAGGTGTGGGCTTCTCTTCCAATTTCACTTTCCAGTGCTCATTAGCATTTTGAGCGCATAGACCAGGGAAGAAAAAAAGCAGATAAAACTTATTCTCATTTATACTAAGGCCTTTTGACACCTCTCTGGTAGTGCAAAAAGCCATTAGAGTGAGCAAAAGCATAATATATCCCATTTTGAACTCCCCCTTTACGCTGCCTGAGTGCTGTAGAGCACACTCAGCCTAAATGAGGGACAGACCCAGAAGGGGCCTTGAACTTTGCTTCCAAATCCTCATTCTCCAAAATGAATCTCATAATGTTAAGGATGAGACTACATAGCAGTAACCCTGCGTTATTTTTCTCAGCGCCAGCACTGAAACCTGAAATCCCATGTATAGTCTCAAGACAGACACTGATTTATAATTCAATACATGAAGAACATGCTTGGACACCAGCATGGGCCATTTCTAAACCACCAGCTTCTTTGTCCTTTTATAACCGCCAAGTTATTTACTCCAGCAGGATAATGTGTGAAGGATTATACCAGACTTGGTGTCCAAATAGTGGCTGACAGTCACCAACACAAGATGCTGGAGTGCAAAAGAAGCTCTGACAGAATAACCTCCTAATCCTCAAGAACCACAGTTTTTTTTAAAATGGCCAAATAATCACAAGCTACAGCAGGATCCTCATTCCTTCTTCCTAAACAGAAGCTGGTTAAGGATGTAAAACCCAATTATGGCTTCTTCTGCCAACCTTGCTGATGCTCTTGGCATCACTGCTCTGCAGCCGGTGTTACCTCTGCCAGCCGATCACGCAAGAAGTTCACTTTCCATCACTGTTACGCTGGAGATACAGAGGGTGACTCATGTGTTAGTGTCTCGGTTGCCGTTGCTATCTCTTGGACATCCAGCGTGGAGTATCAGTGAGCTCTCTCACACTTCATCCCAGGAAGGCAGAAACATTACTCCTTGGCTCCACATTCCTTCTTGGCTCCTTGTGTTGCCAGCTGTTATGTTTAATGGCCATCAAACTGTTTGTGCCTCCGAATTAAAAGTCTCCTGGAGGCTATGTTAGATCCCGCCTTTTCTCTTGAGAAACATAGCGATTCTGTACTTAGATCGCCCTTGTGCTGTCTAATGAATATGGCTAAGTTGTTTTCGAGGCTGCAGCAGTGTTTTTTGCCCTTAACTACATGTAACAAGCAGTAAAAATTTCACTCCAGGACTAAACTTTCCCAGAAGATATCGTAACAGACAAATGTTGCAAGATCCCGTAACTGGTCTACTGTTTGTTGTCAAGTCCCTCTGGTTCTTTGATCAATGCTGTTATTTTACACTATTAGGGAAATGTGAAAACAGCATGGAGTGGGGACTGGCAAAAGCCATGCCTCCCCCCCTGCCCTTAATTCTATTTTTAACATTATTAGATGTATTAGGTGGAACCTCTCAGAACTGGGTTCTCAGGACCTATACACACAGTCATTACCCCTGAGCGAAAAAAGGCACAAAATGGAGTACTTCCCATGTTTTCACGTCTGTACGTTTTACACGCAACTTTTGCAGATTTGCAATCTGATTCATAAACTATTCATTAAAAAAAAAAATCTAAACAAAACAGGTGAGGAAACCTACTGAAATCTAAAGGTTTGATAAGAATGGATGTATTTATTTGAAAAAAATCTGTTTTTCAAAATAAAAAACACTCAAGTCAACTTTAAAGCGATTAACATTCAAGCTTTTCACTTTGAGTTTTCAATTTTCACTTCATAATTTACAGAGAACTAAAATAGATTGTCTATTGTAATTTTTTTTCATCTAAATATTGGAAACTAATCTATATTTTAGAATTTTCATCCTTTGTTTTTAAACACAAAATGTTTCAACAACCTACCTATCGATCAGCTGCTATCATATTTGTTTTCCTTTAACATGTTGGTCCCTCAGGTCATTTAGAAAGAGAATTTAACCTGAGTATGAAATTTTCCTCTCTACAATAGACCAGCACAGGCCCTGTTCATTCCCAGTAGACATTCACCAAGCTGATTTTGGTTTGGTAGTACAAACCAAACAAATCTTTTATGTTCTTCCTTCCCTCTGTTCTTCCAGGATTCAGCCACCTTTAAATCTAGCTCAGGTGCCTCTGTGCGATAGCTGCAGATCTTCTGGGTTTCCCTCGTAATCTTTCATTCATTCTGGAGACCTTATTTTATATGACATTAAGACTGAGATTCATTGGACTGAAGGTAGATATTTGTGATTTAAATTTCTGAATTGAGATTAGTCACAGAAAGCCCTCTCCACAGTCAAAAGGGGGAAAAATACTCCAGGAGTGTGAATTTTCTCATCCTGAAGTAGACATCTAAAATTACAAGGTGAATTACCTTTCAAAGGTGGTTATTCCTATCCATTTTATATAGCAAGTTTTCAGAGTGATTAGCTCCGATTGGCTATATGTAATGTTACATCTCAAAGTTAAATGTAATTAATCCAATTTTACCAGAAAAAAAAAAAAGAATATTAATGTGCTGTGTGATTTATGGTAGATTGCATGGAGGAAAAGACATAGTTACATATATACCTTTAGATGGATATTTTTATAAACTATAACAGATAACTGGTAGAAATTAAACGTCATTGGAAGGTTTGCCTTCTAATTGTATTGAGTTTTGTGCTGTGTAATTTGAAATTAGGGGCATAACCTGGCTGCCTAAATTTAGGCCACTGGTTCTATTACAGATCCAGTAGACTATTGGCAACATCCACATGAGAGCAGAAGATGTGATGTAGGATGTGCTAGAGAGACCTGAGTCTAGAAACCAAGTGGAACAGCCTGGCGCCAAAGTGGTAAAAAGAGCATCTACATACAGGCCTAAATATCATAATTCAGTTAGAAGTCATATTAAAAAATTACTTTAACGCTCTGAAAGAAGTGAGATTCAGACAATGAAAATGAGTGGGCAGAATTCCAAGTTTGGGTAACCATCATATTCAGCGTACCCCAGGCTGTGGGTGTCTTAAGAGGGATCGTCTCACAGAAGGTACCACTGAAATTAGCCTCATTGGCAAAGGGATAAGGTGAAGGATTTGCTGCATTGCTGTTAGGGCCTCAGGGCACAATACAATAACAAGTGTGTAACCATGAAAAGCGTTAGGTACCGGAAGAGATTACTACTGATAGTATGGAAAGCAAATAAAATCTTATTTTTAAGGCAGGATTAAAAAAGTTGTGAGAAGGAATCATCTGACAGAGCTAATCTCTACTGCAGCAGTCTGAACATGACGGCCAGGAAACTCTTCTCAGGTCTACATCCATAATCTGAGGTCTTGAAATTATGTCTTGAAGTAAGAGAGAGAAGCTTGATCTCCTTTGTTTATCACAAAGAAATGACTTGATAAGCATCTGTGAGCTCATACAAAGGGAAATGGGCCATGTTTCATTTGCAACCAGGGAGAAGAACAAAATAAAAACTATACCTAAGGGAGATTGTTACCAACAAAGACTACATAAGGTGGAACTTAGCAAAATGAAGCCAATGGGTGGAGCACCTGCTAGACTAGTTTTGGCTAAAGTTTCATACCTTTATATTTCTTTAGCGGCCTGTTTCTGGTTAAGTTCCTTTCCAAAGTAGGTATGAGAAAGGTCCCTCCAAACAAACTGGTGTTCATTTCTCTCTCTGATGCTCCAGAGAGGAAGTACAACTGGCAGAAAGAAGCTGGAGAAAAGGGACCTGTTGCAGGTCAGGTCCATGTCAGAGGAGGGAGTGAGGCTGTCAAGTGCAGCTATTCTTTCCAGCCCTACAGTACCCCTTGACTGCTTCACAAGATAGCTTCATCGTATGCCACTACAGAGAGTGTGACCCAGGCAAAAGGATGCTCTTGGTCCTTTATACAGCAGAAATCACTGAAAGAAATTCTGCAGCCTGTATAACAGACAGGACAGTGAAAAACTTGACATCATGTCTTGTCTCTTCTGACTTTGGAATTTCCTGAAATCTGTTATTTCACTTCTTGTTCTCCCTGATCAGGGTCTGCTGTGTATGAACTAAATCACCCTCATCCACAAAATGTCAGAATAAACTCCAGTCTGGCTGCTTTTCAGATGATTTGTTTTTCAAGATTCAATACCACGCCCCAAATTAAATTTTTCATGTTTTTAGAAGAAGCAAGAAACATTGACTGCTGTTAATGCTCATTTTGGCCCAGACAGGAGCATTTCATTCTTGTTTTTCTGGTTAATTTATGTTTATGTACTAAATACGTGTGTGTGTGTGTGTGTTAAAACTAGAAATCAAAATGCCTCTCCAAATCTTTGCTTTCTGTTGCTTTGAAAATATCAAAATAAAATATACCTCCACTAAAACAATTTACTGAGTTACATGTGTACTCATAATTGCTTCACTTAACACCAAACTGAACTTTTTCAGATTCTTGATCACCACAGAAAGTTCTAGCCGTTACTTGCAGTCAGTGCTCTTCACTGGTCTATGATCATCATGCTCTCTGCTTAAGCTAACTGTGCTATTCACGTCCCTTCTCTCATCACCAAAGATCATTCTTAGAATGATGCATTAAATTATTTTAGTGCTGGAAGCCAGCATACACTTTGTTCCCAATTTCTCCTCCTCCAACAAGTACATTTTGTGTCCTGCCCTTACAGGACACACCTAAGTGTTTGAGAAACTCCACGCTAAGCACAAGCCCAAGTGCACATCAACTCCTTCTGGAGGATTTAAAGCCTAGAGATCTAATGAGTAGGGTGGGGACTTTCACAACATTACCCACTGGCTAAACAATCCACTTTCATTTTGCGCATACAATTTTGATACTTTTCCAGAGTCAGATAGCATCTCAAAGAGATTTCTTTTATCTTTAACCTTGTTAAAACAAGATGTCTGGGTGGTAATATTTCCGTTCCCTCTCAGCCCACAGACTCTGAACAACAATACGCTTCACACAGGTTAATCGAACTAAGATAATAGTGTCATAACGGAGCCAAAATTCTGGAAATCACATAAATCAGCAAGAGGAACATCAGTTCATTGAAACATTTCCGTTGACAATGCAACAAGTATAACTGCAGTACATAACCATGAAGAGACTACAGGCAGGGTTTGCTTTCAGGGAAGTGGTTCTCAACTATTTTTATGATAACCAGCTTTTGTCCGCCAAACAAGGAACTATTCCCATGTAGTCGTATAATACGGTTAACTTGATTAAAAGTTAAACTTTAGTTTAACTTTAAAATTCCTGAGGTTTAAAATTCCCATTAAATGGAGCATTCACCACTTCTGACTGGGAATTATTGCACAGCTGTATAGTTCTCCAGTTAAATGCTATTTCAACTCTTCAGCTTCACTGGTTATCCTAGTGCATCTCAAGAGAGCTTCTTGTCAGTTCCTAAATACTCACTATTCAAGCCTTGACATTTACACTCTTCAAATATTTGCATACCGTTATTATGCTTCTGTTAACCATCTACGAGCAAAGTTATATTTATTCTACCCTTGTACTTGGTCCTAATAATTCAGCCTTTCCCAGCTTTGATCTTTTTGTTCTTCTTCCCAGAATAATTCTTGCATACTGTCAGCACCTTTTTATTTTGATGATGCCAAGAATAAAAACTTATCCCAGGTGAAGTTACCAGAGCTGATCTAGAGGTACTGCTTGCTTGAACCCTGCGTGATACGGCAACCTCCTAAATGCAAACTTTAGGATTGTATCAGATTCCTTTACCTTTTTCAGCCTTCCAGCCCACTACTATTCTGGTTTGCAAAAGAGACAGCTTCTGCACAGGGTAGTTGAAGACAAAGTTGCCCAGAGCTAGGACTAAACGCAGGAATCCTGAGCCCCTTGTCACTCAGCTGGTGTTGCTACCTCTTGGGCTATTCTCCATGTAGATAGCAGCTCTGTGAATTCTGAAAATGTGAAGTTTCTTTGCTAAACAAAAAGGAATGCTAGGAAAAAAAGTGCAAGGCTGCCTATGGAGAAAACAAATCATTTAATCTGGTAGTGTCAGCAGAAATGCCCTTCATGTTAAGACATTACCTACAACTAGGAAATGAAAGTCGTGTCAATGCCTTATTCTTCCTCCATACAATGACCCTGGAACACACCATCTTTCCACTTTACCGCTATGTCTATGACGTTTGAGTGTTCCTATATAGCTATGCTACATTCATGGCATTTCTAATTAGAATAGAAATTTAACTAAATACAACATTATTTCCACAAGTAACATTTTTATTTTAAGATGAACATCCCTCTCAGTTATCTGCCCAACCACTTTGTAGTCTGCTCTATTCAGGCCTACATCAGCGACTGAGACACATTAGTGTAACTGCATGTGTGCTGTTCTGTATGCAAAAGATATCTATGAGTATTAACTAAATTTGCAAGATGAATTAGGATCAGTAATAAATGCTTTAGCAAAGAGGCTTTTGGGAATAAAAAATATATCTTCAGGCAAAATTCTCATAAACTAGACATCATCTTTGATTTACAGTTTATAGTATTTTCTTCCCTGAGTCCAATATTCCCAGCTTCAGGGCTCCTGTTCTGTTTGTTGTGATTGACTGTATAGGGTAGGAGGGCAGTTCTGTAGGCTAAAGTTAAGTCAATGCAATCATGAACTTAGAAAAATAAAGAACATGTTCAACTTCAGTTTATACAAGCCAGGTCACTCAGGCTGGAATTCTTTGGATTTGGTAAGAAGCTTCCAGTTCTTAATACACAAATATTGTACTAACTGTAACTGATTCAGTGGCAGAATCTTGTCATTTGGTTGAAAGAGCAAGATATGGCTATGTGTACAGGGAATGAAAAGGAAAAGGTGAATGTTTCTGAGATGCTCCCCTCCTGTTCCACCTAAAAATAACAGTCTGTCTCAGGCTCAACAGGTGTTTTATCTTAGTAACAATTTTAAGACCTTTCACGAAGTCCTTGTCCATCTCTACTTTCATAGATTCATAGTGTATGAGGCCAGAAGGGGCCATTATAATTCTCTTGTCTGACAACCTGCATAATCAGTTGATTATTATGATCTCCTCTGTCCTCAAAGTCTTTAGATCACGTTGTCCTATACCTTGGCTATTGAAGAATTATCCCCAACAGGATTTTTTCCTTTTTCTTTTTTTCAGTTTTAAATGACTCCATTAATGGAGCTTCCACTGGTGACAGGCTGTTTAAAAGTTACTTTAGGACTCTCTTTTCCCTACTGATAGTTAGCTTATGCGTTCCTTTGGTTAATTTAATTCCATTGCTCATGGCAATGTCCACACCCTAAATAATTCTTCACCCTCCTTGGCATTTAAACCCTTCAAATGACTGTAGGTAATTTTCCTGTTTCTTTTTAGTCATTTCTTAGCCAAGCTACATGGATATCAGTTTTCCATCTGTCCTTATAAGCCAGTCCTCCCCAGCTTCTTAATTACGTCTTAGCCTTGCTCTTCCCTACCACACTGAAAGGGCTTCAGTTCTCTTTCTGCACTAACCCAACCAGACCAAACAGAGCATAGGCAAAAACTTGCCAAGTCCGTAAAAACTGCCACTGACTTCACGAGATGTTGGACTGGGACTTGTAATATGTGTGGTTCCTTTGGAAAATGATACAGGGAAATGAGTTAGGAGCTCTGTAGCTGTTATGTTATCTCTGCAAAAGCATCTTATTTTCTGTGTCCTGATATAAGGACCTCACAACTATTTTGCAGACCAGTTTTATCTCAAGTAATTTTGCCTTCTGAGTCTTGTCTTCCACACAATCTTGATGCATGAACACATTTTTTTTTTTCTGGGTATTTTACCTTGAGTTTTTCAGGTTGAATCTTATTTCACATTTCTTGCCAGTGCATTCTCTGTGTACCCCCCGTATTATTTCTCTTTCCCCTAAGGTGACTTCTCCGTACCTGGTATGGTCTCACTGAGATGGGTTTTTATTGTGCCCCTCTCAGTTTTTAGAGAAGTGTCCTCATTTCAAGGAGATATCAATTGAATATATTTGGCATATGCAATTATAACATGCTATTTACAATAGTCTTCTTCACAGCGTTAATGAGAACTTCCAACTTTTATTTTGCTACATGGTATAAGCAGCAGATCTCACTGGGACAGCTATACTGTTCTCCACATTATTCAAAGAAGCTCTAGTTTTCATTAACTTCTTGCTGTGGATTTTCATTACACTTTCAGCCCATGCAATAGTGTTGTTAGTCAAGCCAGTGTAAATTACTGTGTTGAACTAGATTTTGAGTCTAACTTTGCAATTACATAAAACATATATCATGGTCACATCTGTATCTTTCTGTACCTTACCATCAATGCATGGCATACATATAACTGCATATGTATTATTTCCACCTTAGGAAATATACATGTGTTTGTGTATGTGTGTGTGTGTAATGTTAAGCAGCTCTACGTGTGTGGTTACATACACAAAGAGTAGGACAAAAAGTACAACTGTAAACAAGCCAGTTGCCTACAGAAAGTGTATAAAGAACTTTAGTCATTCAATGCAAAAGTGAGATTAAAAATCAAGCTGGCAAATTCAAAACCAGTGAGAAGGAGTATAATTAGATCATGGAGTTTATCTCCAAAAAACCTCTTGAAGCTAAACACTTAACTCATTTAGAAAGGTACAGGTACAACGTTGAGTATTCAAAGGTAAAATACGGAGTGTGAACAGACTTTTGCAAGGGTAGAAAATTACATCCGTCAGGGCTTAAACACTATCTCTGTGAAGAGGACAATATATGAGGGCCACATAACTGTCATGGCCAGCTCATCATGGAGGACTCAATTTAATTGCCTAAAAGTATATAGATATTGTCATTTGAAACTCACTGGGGTATCCAAGACATTCTTATGCGACTGGTAAATACACGATCAATGGATACCCTGTACCCCTCCAGAGTGACGTAGCTCCTGCAATTGCAAGAATATATTTAATGTACTGGAATATGTGTCCCCAGTGTAACTTTTGTTCTTACACCACTGTAAGGTAAGATATTACCGTCTCTTTTCCTTTAGATTGGTTTCTTTATCTTGTTTTCCTTAAGAAACAAAGCTCCTGTGAAACCTCTACAAATGGGTATTAAAATTCAAACTTTTCCAAGGTACCTACCTGTTTGTCTGTGCATTTCTTTCTTACCCTCGTGAGACAGAAATCCATAAAAGAAGACTTGACTGCCGCTGCTCACCACTTTTTTTTTTTGTAGATAAGGAGGAACCGTTGTACAGGATTAGCTAATTTGTCCAAAATCAGAGAAGAGTCCTGTGCTGGAGCTTGAAACAGCTTGCAGGTCAAAACTGGTTTCATCTCCCGGTGTGGACAGTGAGAAATTAAGTTAGAGGGAAGAAAAATATGGTAATGCAGTAAAATTAAGTTGAAATCAAACTTTAACCCTTGCTGCCTTTGGCTACTGAGACCGATTGTAAATATCACTAGAGAAGGACAATTTGCCAGGCCGAAACACAGCAGCATATCTTCATGTTTTAATGAACATGTGCAGAGAATTGAGAGAACTGCAGGATGAAAAGCAGTCTAACGCTGTAATACATGCAAGATGGATATTGCCAACTATGACAGCACATAAAATCTTCCTAAATAATCTTTGGTACTGCCTATACTTTGACACACTCCAGACCGTTGTCTTTACACCGAGGCCAGCTGGCATGGAAAACCTGCACCCAAAATATTTAACCCTCTGAACCTCTGAAACTGGGTGACCACAACCAGAATTCCCATGGAAAGGATCCATGATGAGTTCTACCTCCTGAGTGATGCCCAGAAATTTTGAGGGGACAGTTCCATGTGGACAGGAGCCACTCTAAAGATTTAACAAGAGAGAAAACTGAGTTCTAGTGCCTGACAGTGTTATTAAGTGTTTAATTTATCAGTGTAGCTCTATTCTTCTGGGTCTGGTCAGATGTTTGCTTGGTTGTTTTTTCCCAAAAAGTAATTTTATTCATAACACAAATTTTGATTATGTATTTTTAATGGAATTATAATGGTCACAAATACACATTCTGTAAAAAACAAACAAACAAACAAACAAAAAAAAAACAAAAAAAAGATAAAATAATGTTGGAAGTGTCAAAACATGCTATTTTATCATTACTGGATCAAAAATATGTATTTTATCATTCTAAGGATGTTTTCATTTTAAAATAGGCTTTATTTCATATAAAATATCAGACTTTAAATATGAAATTGTTTGCATTTGTGAAAATCTGATTGTTTTGATTTTATTTGATTGACTGCTGGCCTGTTTTTTCTGTTGAGTTTTGTGAAAAAATAGAGATAGATTGTCCTATAAGGAGACAAGAGCTCACTCTTCCCCAAATCCTTTCTCTGAATTGCCTTTAGGATGCCTCCACACATGAAAAGAAAAACGCTGAAAGGAAACTAAATATGATTACTTTTAGTTTAAATGAAGGGGGAAATTAGGAACAAAGATTTGAAGGTGGGATTTTGAGAAGCACCTACGTGACTCGGGAGCAGAAGCTTTGTGTAAAGTCATGTTGGTTTATCTATCAAAGTACCTTGCCGAAAGTTACTCAACAGACCAGTGAAATATTCGGAGGACCTCTGTATGTGTAGCTTTATATTTTCTTTAATCTATCATTTATCTGACCTACTGTGTACTAATGTTCCCATACAGCAGCTTTGTTCTCATTCAGGGAAATTCCAGTTTTATTTAATGTTTCTGCATAATCTGGTCGCCATCCACTGCAAACACATCACAGGCCAGAGACTCCATACACCTGACCTGGCATTTACTCCTGCCCACAGATTCTTAGTGCAATCCATCAAGGACATTTGGCATTGCTCTGCCTTGCCAAATCCACCTCAGGGTTAAGCTTCATATGTTCTCTTTTGCATCAGTTCCTTTAAAGATGGTACTTTCTTTAATGAGCTGTCAGAGCTAAGCATTTCTCTGCAGTTAAATGGTACTACACTTTCCTTGAATTTATTCGTGTTAATAATTACTGAACAGCTAGGCACACCACAACACTGTCCCCATCTGCAAGCTGTGAGTTAATGAAAGGTAAGGTGCACGGGAAGCTCAGAGTATCAGAGCCATCAGGTCATCTTTCACGTGACCGTTTAATGCAAAACACTTAAAAGTGAGGATTTGTCATACCCGATTGAACCGATGACCCCTCAAGTACCGCTGGCAACGTTCTGTTTCTGATCTTTAGGTAAAAGGCAAGGAAAGCCATAAAGATGTCCTAAATGTTGACTACCCATATTAAGTTAGTATTTCTTTCATCCTTGCCCAAGGATATGGGAAAGGATACAAAGAGAATTTTCCTTATATTCTTCTATTTTTACTTTTATCTCACTGAGGGTGAGATACGGTTTTCAGAGATTTCAAGAAAATCTGGATACCTGTTCATGAACTAAGGTTCCAGCTTCTCCGGCCTTCTATCAGCTATGCAAACTGCTATGCATTCACTTCATTTTGAAGCAAAACAGTTTTTTTCAAGTGTGTACCACATAGAGTTTTGGATTCCTTCAAACCAGAAATTCAGATTCGAAAATAGGCTCTTAAGAAGGTGTAACTTCGTCGTCCTGAATACTTCGCTTAGCTAAAGGATTTGGTCTGAAAAGTGCAAAGACATGTGACTGAGAAATAAAAATTGAAAAGAAGTTACAGAAAGATACCCAAACACTTTACGCTGGTCTGATGCTATAATACTCTGTTCTGCAAAATTTCTGACTGCTTCTGTTATTTTTTTTTTTAAAACAAGTTTTTTCTGGACAGGTATAATATTTAGGAACATGTCAGTCCAAAAGCAAATTCAGCAGTTTGGGTGTTGATCCCCATTCCGGTCCAGAAAACCACGTATTGCTAATTACAAGATTTGTTTATCAATCATTTGAACTATGAAAACACAACACCTGAATAAATACTTTCACTTAGTGAGAAAAGGACAAACATTATTTTTTAAAACAAACAAAAATACTTGTCATAATTTTATGAGTTTCTATTTTGTTTTTGTTCTTTTATCAGCTCTACAGTTCTTTTGTCAGTGTGTTCTCTTGCAGTCGTCTTGAAATGTCAGTCCTCAAACACACAGCCCGATCTACCCTGCACAACAGAAAGTCTCTTGTTTGCTCTCAACAAAGGTAAAAGCAGAACTGAGAGATACCAATATCGTTAGACAAAAAAAGAAAAAACAACAACAACAAAATCCTCCCAAAGCATCCCCCCCAAAGTATCCCCCAACCAAACCCAACCCCCAAATTATGCAACGGGGCTAACAAAGGTTGATTTCTTTAGAAGCTCGTTCTGCTTGTTTTTCTCTTAACAAAGGCAGCTCAACCCAGCTGCTGGTTCTGACAAATCTTGTAGAAACCTGGCTACCTTCATCTGTGTCTTTGCTCTTGAATAAAACAACGTGGAAATCGCTCTCTGTAGTGTTGGAACTACATAGCTCATGCTGATACAGCTAAATTATCTGACCCTCACAAAAAATGGATGGTCACATGCACTCCCTAACCCTCTAAGCTGTGCCCAGTAATTCTGTGATTGGTGGTGGGTATCCCAGCTTCACACAAAGGGGAAATGTTGGTTGATGCCATGTCCTCGTCAGGGAGCCAAAAAGTTTAGAGTGTAAGAGGAGGGACTTACAGACAGGTGGATGAAGAGGCAGTGCAGTTACTTTAGCCTTGTTTCCTTAGGAAGCATTAGGTAACTAATTTTTCCAAGTTAACAGAAGAGAAAATACTTATAAAAAAGTCTAGACTCATACTTTTTCACCAGTCACAGAAGGAATGGACGCCAGATTATTCAAAGCTTTCCTTGATTGAGACCAGATATCCCTCAAGGTTTACCAAAGCACAAGATTTCTGAAAGTTTGAACTCATGGAAAGGTTTGGAAATACAGTAGGAGAAAAGGATGGATTTACAGTTAGCTCAGGAGATTCCCAGCTTAGAGCCTGGGTTTGAAACACAGCTCTTATTATTGGCCTTTTCAAGTCCCCAGAGTTTTGCCATCAGGCACTATCCTCATTTGTCTAGGGTCTGGTGAGGCCAGAATTATAGGGAGCACCTAGGAGAGTTGTGAGACCTTCTAGAATAAAACAAACAAACAAAACAATACATCTTTTCTAAGACTTTATCCCAACTTCTCTTAACCCTGCTGCATTATTTTGGGGGAGCTCCTAAATCAGGTTCCTGCCACTGAACTGCCTTCTTAAGACTGTCTCCAAATGCCTTCATGGTTTTCCTTCCAGTGTGGGATCTCCAGACTCCACAACAGGGATTTTGTACAAGTCACTTCATGTTCCTCTGTGCTACAGTTCCCTGTTATCCAAATACGAGCTTTAAATCGTTCATTGTAACTTTTTCTTTCCCCCAAAGGTACAGAAAAAAAAAGAATCCCTTAAAGTTGCTTTTCAATATGCAACAAATTTCATAAAATATTCTGATGATACATTCCATGAGGATTTCAATAAGATTGCTACTGTAAGTCAGCATTTTAAGGAGGAGGTAGCTTTTGATATCAAGGTTTGTTTGTATTTCAGGAAAAAAGAGAGCCAGCTCTAATCACACTTTATCTGCTTTTCCTTTTTAAGCTGCTGTCTTTTGAGTAGAGAGATCATTTTTACAAAGAGTTTTTACAGTGGACCCACCAGGCATTATTAGAATCAAACTGACGATATTCTTCCTTAGGGCTAAAGGAATGGAGATAAGAGAAGTAAATACAATATTCAAGGTAATTTTTAATAAAACTGAAAGGGGGCGGGGGGGGGTGAAGGTCTGTGCTTTCTTCGAATTTAGATGTTTCCCTTGATCCTGAGAATAAATGCAACAATTTGCCAATCAAACTAATTTTCCAAAGCAGAGAGGGTAAAAACACTAGTTTTATAATAGGATATGTTTCCAAGTTTAAGCACAAAGAAATAGCCCTTTTCTTTTCATGCAAAAGTTGATATGAAAAGACGGTAGAAAGTATGAATAACTATGGTTGGTTGAAGAATTTATTTTGAAACTGCTTTGGAGTGAAGATTAGCTTTTTTGAGTAAGTGAACATTTTCCCAAAAAGTGTTTACTTTCTTCAGGGAAGTGGATAGAATGATGTAAAGTATCTTTATTTTATTTTACGTAAAAATATAGTTATTTTCTTTTTGCCCAAAGTTGACACTATATACATGTACGAGGATGTGCATGTATCTGTTAAGATCTCAGAAATATTGACTAACACAAAAATTATAATAATTCGGTCTGCTCGATTGCTTTAATCCATAGATATAGTCCAGATCCTGACTTGTCTGGTTACTGACCAAGATGTGGGCCAAGTCTTTGCCTACACACTCAGAAGGCTAAATAAAAGCATGGGTCTTCTACCCCTCTAAAACTACCTGGGAAAAATAAAAAATTCTAATGGCTACAGGAATGGATATTGATCAGTTAGTTGAACTTTTTCATTTTAATAGCTTCAAACTATTTCTTCTTTTCAGTCTTTCATTTCACCCTAAATTACTTCAAAAGTCAAAACTGAAAATTTCTGTTGACCAAAAAAAATTTTTTTTTAAAAAACAATGTCCAAGTGGGCTATTTTTGTACTTCCTGACATCTCCCCTTTCTTTTCCTTTTTCTTTCATGTTAAACTAGCTAAGATCACTTCTTTCCTGAGGAAACCTGTGGGTTCAACAAACTGCCATTTTCCAGCCAACTCCTTCCACGTATTTTGTTGAGAAATTTCACAACCCCTCTGTTTTTTCATTGCCCTGCTATGCTAATGCCTTACTCCCCTGTAATCATGACACAGGGTCAGTGCTCAGCTTTTCCCAGTATAGGCACAAAGCCCATGGGAACCTGCACGTGTTCGACTTCTTGCAGCCTTTTAAGCTGCAAGTGGCACCATTAACCCCAATAAGACCGTTCGCAGGCATGCGCCACAGCGCCCGCTGCTTCTGGCCTCAGTTCCCAACACTAATCTTGCTGACATAACAGAAAAATTTTGCTAACTTCACTGTGAGCCATCACCAAATGTGACTTCTCCTCCCCTAAATTGTGTGATGTACACGCCGGGTGAAGAGCCTGAGCTCACTGTTTCACTTACCTTAATAATCCACCGTGAGAATGAGAGCAACCTCCTGAGGGCCTTTCAACCTGCTCCCTTATATACCTGTCTCTTCTCTGCCTATAGAGAACAACGAGCTTAGATTGGATATTTGACTTCTGGCTAGCTAACGCTGGAAGGATTAATCCCACGTTATCTCTTTATTCTGGTTTGAGTCTGAACTCAAGCTTGGAGATGCCAAAGGAGCTCTTCCACTGACACCCACAGGCTTTACCTTGCATCTTTCCACCACAGTCACCATCAAAACAAAAGATCAATGCTTAAACCCCTTCTTTGTTTGCCACTGTCACTTTAGATGCAGCTTTCCCCCCCATAAGAAGAGGAAATGCCAAAAGTGTCACAGTAAATGTAATTATCATGGTCTGGTAAATGTTCGGGGCTTGGGCTTTTTTGTTTGTTTGTTTTCTTCTTTGACGAGCAGCGCGCGGCTTTCACATCTACTCCTCCAGCGAAAGGTTTACATGTTAATAAAATCATGAGTGAGAAGACCCCGTAAAAAGACATGATCTGACAATAAAGCAGAAGTTAAGTGACACCAAACTCTCCCTGTCTCACACGCACAGGCACACACGGTGTCCCATCTGCTTGGTCCCGATAACTCATTTGCACGGGGCACGACGAATGGCTCCGCTTTGAGCAGTCAGAATCAGCTGCAGCACACGTGCCTCTTGCTCTCTAATTCTTTATTGTTATTCCATGAACTCCGGTGGCCCCAAGCAGCAGGAGACAGGGACACATGTAACAGCTCTCACCCTCTGCCCCAAATACCACCNTCACTTTTTTTTTTTTTTTTTTTTTTTTAGGATACAAACACTTCCCAGGACTCTCATTCACGACCGCAGAGCTGTTCTGAGCATTCAACTGACACTCGCATGGAGCTCATTTTCTGTCCCTTTTAGCAATGCCCCTGCTCAGGCGGATAAAACATTCACAGGCCATCCAGGCTTTCCATGAATAAACCTTTAGCAAAGCTCCATCAGAAAAAAAAAAAAAAAAAAAAGGCGAGCAAACCCCCTTNAAAGTCGAGCAAATCCGCCTTTGTATCAGAGATGCAGCACTAGGGAGCCAAGGAGGCATTTTTTCCCAAGTAACAAGGAGGTACTGCCCACACTTGGCTTATCTGTGCAGTGATTTGCATATATAACTCTCCGTGAAGAAGAGGTATCCGCTCTTTTTGACCTTAGTAAATCAAAAGCAGACAGGTCACAACTTTAACTTATTTCTTTGGATACCAATCCGCCAACATACAGAATTGTATAAAACACATGCATAATACATAGTACAGACCTGGTGCAGACCATCTGACTTGTTTTAACCCCCCTGGTTTTGTATTTTAATGGCACTGAATTTAGACCTGTCATTTCGGGTTTTTTTCGTGTCTCTTGAATATATTTGGCCAGAGTTTGTTCTCTGCATTTTCAATGAGGTCAGTAAGTAACTCAGTGTTTACACAGATGTTTTACAGAGGAGACTCTGTTGTTAATATTTAAATTGCATATGTGTGTCTGCCGCAGTGTGTATATATTTTTAGTTAGATAGGTAGAGGTATATAGAGTTATATAGATGTGTATATATCTATATACACATGAAAGACACGTATAGATACACAAGTATACATGTAAGATTTGGGCTATTTGGGAAATTATCATGTCCTTATCATGTACAGTTACTATTATTTACTGTAAATCATCATATGGTGATATCATATTTCTTCTGGTCAGATAGGTGTAAATATCCTTAAGCAGCTTCAGATTTCTGAGTTAGCAGAGAAGTGAGCTGGTTTTGGGTGTCAGCACGAGAAGTCCGCCCGACGTCAAGTACAACCTTGCAGCAAGTGAATTTCATCATTTTTTTAAAAATTATTTTTACATTTTTACCTTGTTTGCCGGTCTGCAAACAGATCCACCTGGAGCAGTTTAATCCAGCACTGATTAGCAGTCAGACTACTCTTCAGAACAGGCTTTCTGCAACAGGAGTGCCTTGAAGATGAAGGAGCAATGGCGTGGCTGAGTACACCGTACCTTGTCTTTGCATTATGGCCTCTTTGGAAAGCCTTAAAAAAAAAAAAAAAGGAAGACATTTCTTTAACAGGAATTGTTCAGGTTTTGCACCTTCATTTTGGGATGGCCTTGGAATCTCCAATCCCCAGTTGCAGATGTTTCAGAAAAGTTGTGTCCAAAATATGAGAGAAATAGAGTCACCCCAACATCCCTGTCAAATGCAATTATCATAGAATCATAGAATGGTTTGGATTGGAAGGGACCTTAAAGATCATCCAGTTCCACCTCCCCTTCCATGGGCAGGGACACCTCCCACCAGATCAGTTTGCTCCAAGCCCCATCCAACCTGGCCTTGAACACCTCCAGGGATGGGGCAGCCACAGCTTCTCTGGGCAACCTGGGCCAGAGTCTCACCACCCTCACAGTAAAGAATTTCTTACTCCTAAACTTACCAGAATAAGAGCTTAAAATGAAATTTCTTAGCTTCAGATCTTTGTACAGAAATTATGTTCTGAAGGTGTACATCAGGGCTATATCTATGCTAGTAGGTAAGATAAGATAAAATAGGTTCTGATTTTACATGACATGGCTGGATTGCACTCATGCAGATAAACTGCTCTTACCCCTTTCCCCTTCTCTCCCCCTCACTCCTCCTCCAAAAAGACCCCACAGGAGGGCATTATACATCTTGGTTATACAGTCCCTGGTCCGTGCAATCCTGCAATGACCTGTATCAAGGCAGTCTGTAAGTGTTGAGTCACACCTCATGTTTCAAAGGGACGTACATTGCTAACAAACCACTTGCAGTTGCCAATTAAATCAGTAGCCAATACCTCAACTGTATATTTTTTTTTTAAATTGTGCTACAGTAAGTGCTCCCTCATCCAAACAGTAAGGAAAAGGTCTGTTCTCATTTTTATCTTGCCAACTCAAGAGTGCCGAGGGAAGAAGAGGTTTGACTCTGGGGTTAGAAGGTTTACAGCAAGAAGGTCTTAGCTCCAGCCCTTGCTTCCAATATTGTTTCCCTGTTACATGGAATAACCGTTTAATGTAAAATAAAGAGTCCTTTGAACAGGGACTGAGGACCACACCCACCTCATGTGAGTGCAAACTGCTGAACTCATCATGAGTCACGTTGCTTCTTGCTCTCGCCGTCTCAGGGAACAGTTTGTACTTCTCTGCATGCAAGCCTGCTTCAAGAGAATGGGTGAAGAATCACCCCACCACCACGTGGCTGATAAGCAGGGAGCTCAGGGTACTCCTGGAAAGCATTGGCTTGACATTTCCTCAAGATGAGGTGGAGCCTAAACCTTTTCCAAGCAGAAACTGCTGCTGTTTGGTGAAGTAGACAAGGAATGCTGCCACGTTTGGCGTTTAGGTCCAGTTTGAACCTAAGTCAATATTTACGTCAGTGGCTGCAGGCAGCCGTCATTGTTAGACACAATGATGGAAAGCAATCACAGAGAATCACAGAAGGGGTATCCTTATGTTGTCCATGTGCACTAGAAGTGCTTGGAAAGGTCTAGAAAAACAAGTCCTTCAGGGGACGCTGAAGAAGGGGGACAGAGTTAGAGAAAGATGTCAAATGGCCGCAACTCCAGCGGATCTGTTTATATACATGTAAAGACTCTAGGTGTATATAGAAATTTAATGCAGGTATATTACAGCAAAGTTCTTTCGCTGTCTCCTCAACCCAAGGGAGGCTGGCCACGTCCAGATAGTCTGTGCCAAATCCTGAAGGACACAGCACTGAACAGCAGAGACCAAAAAGATACCAAGAACTGTGCTAGCAGCTAAACAAGATGGAGAACCGCAACCCAGTGCTTGAACCTCTGCTCTGTCCTGTTTTATTTCCTGGTGTAGATGTATCTTTGGTGTTTGTATGCTTCAGCAGACTCCTAAAAAATAAATAAACAGTTTGCTATTTCTATCCTTCAGCGCTACCATGAAGCTTTAACAAACCTAGTAGGGGTGGATGATGCTGAATTGATTGCTGAACTCAGACTGATGGTTGCCTAGGTGCACATGGCCTCATGACCTAATTCTGCTTGTGATTTGCAAGCAGGATGTACTTCGAGTTACTCATACATACACTGGCTGCTTGGAAAAGACTCATTTCCCTAAGCTGAAACCAACCAGGAGTAAAACTAAATGGGAGAGAGAAATGTAAACTCTCTCAGGAAGGAGCGATCTTTGGGCACCCCTCAATGTTGTTTATTAAAGATGCCACAAAATCAAGCATTCTCAAAGTCACAAAACACAGCTTGTTCAGGGGGAAACAATAAATGAACTCTGGTTTAAAGGCAAGAGAAGAATGGTTATCTTTAATATTTAAAGACAAGACACGAGGTAGAGTAAATGGAGATATGGTAAAGCAGCAGGGAGGGCAAACAAGCAGATGGGAAATTGCTTGTATCAATACAGTACTATGGCCAATGGGGTTAAAGGCAATCACAATTATTTACCCTTATCCAGGACAATATAAATAACCCAATCAATGAAAAACTTTGCTAATGAAGTTGCTAAAATATGAATGTTACCTGCGTAAATATAGGGAGAAAGCATAACTGCAATTTTGACATGACTACAAGAGTTCACAGCACTCCTTCATCTTCAACTGAATGTTTTGATCCCTGTCTCAGGGAAAATAGAGCAGAACAGAAAGGACAGTAATGGAGCAAACAAATATGACTACAAATAAAAAAAAAAAGGATAAATTTTGGTATATAAGTAAGGGAGGTAAATCAGATGCTTATATTTATATTATACTTTTGAAGAAAAAAAGTAGAACCTACACTTTCTAATGGATTTTAAAGGCAAAACTCTTTAATTAACAAAAGAAGACATTTTATGTGTAATTAATCCATGGCATTTGATGTCACATTCTATTACTGCAGCAAAATACCTAGCAATATCTTAACATATGCAGGGATAAGATCAGGTTATTGTGTTAAATAGAAGCTCAAAAACTACTGAGATGCAGTCTAACTTCACTCACATGAATGCTGCTTAGTGTCTGTATTTATTACACTGGTTAAGTTTGTATTTATAACAATCCCAACAGCCAGCTGTAATCAGTTTTATTCACCACTAATTAGATTACTAGGATGAGATCTTAATATTTACCTGGACATTTCAATTGTATTTTTCTNCCCCCCCCCCCAAGTGCCTGCTGACTTAAAATTGTACACATCTCTTCTTTGGTTTTGGCTTTGGCTTGCATGTTTTATTGTAAAAATGTCGCATATATTGTTCAATATGAGATAATCTCTGCGAAGTCCTGTGTGATGGTGTCCAAGCTAGACCTTCTGTGGCATCTCCTTCATTAAAGGCCTGTACAAACAGGTTCGAGGATCATCTCAGAGTAACTACATAGGTAGAGCTGATCCTGCCCTAGGGCTGGGGCATGGAAGAGGTGACCTTCTGAGGTCCCTTCCAGCCTTACGAGTCTCTGTTTCATTATTCTGATACAGTAAATTGCCATGCCCCATTAAAATGAACACACTGATATAACACACATTTATGGAGGTCCCAGGAGAGCTCATTAGAGTGAGGTGAGATTGTGTTTTAACCCTCTTTTTTTCAATGCAGAAACCAACCAAGAGGAACATGTAACCAAGAGACAGAAAGATACAGATAAACAAATACTCCATACTTATTGGAATTAAACCACCTTACAATCATCCACTTTGGGATCTCCTTCTGAAGCACCTTACTCTGGTTACAGTTAGTCCGGCCATTGGAGAAGACGAACCTGATGTGGTTGAGCAATATACATGTTTCTAACTGAGCGCAGAGTTTTACTTCTACAACTCAGGGTTCATTCTCCATTTTTGTAGGATCCAATTCCAAAAACCTTATCACGGAATCACCGAATCACGAAATTTTCAGAGTTGGAAGGGACCTCTAGAGATCATCTAGTCCAACTGCCCTGCTAAAGCAGGATTGCCTAGAGCACATTACTCAGGACTGCATCCAGGTGGGTCTTGAAAATCTCAAGAGAAGGACACTCCATGACCTCCCTGGGCAGCCTGTTCCAGTGCTCTGTCACCCTAACCGTAAAGAAGTTTTTTCTAGTGTTTGAAAGAAGCTTCCTTTGTTCCAATTTGTGCCTGTTGCCCCTCGTTCTGTCACTGGGAAACACTGAAAAAAGTCTGGCTCCATCCTCCTTCAACCCACCCTTTAGATACTTATAAGCAATAATAAGGTCTCCCCTCAGCCTTCTCTTCTCCACGCTAGAGTCCCCGCTCTCTCAGCCTTTCCTCACAAGGAAGATGCTCCAATCTCTCAGTCATCTTTGTTGCCCTACGCTGGACTCTCTCCAGTAGTCCCCTGTCTCTCTTGAACTGGGGAGCCCAGAACTGGACACAGTATTCCTGTTGTGGCCTCACCAGTGAAGAGTAGAGGGGGAGAATGACCTCCCTCGACCAGCTGGCCACATTCTTCCTTATGCAGCCCAGGATTCCAACATTATGTGTGTTTTGTAGGTTAAACTACCTGTTAAGCTGCACGTGAGCTAAGCCAGGCTGTCATATTCTGTGTAGTTAACCATGCCTAGAAAGACTTGTGCAAAACAAGAGCAGAGCTTGACCTTTGAGCATCCATGGAGAAATGGAGCTGGAGTTGAGCAGTGGGGTAAGAAAGTAAGTGGAGGGAGGGTGTGAGTGCACCACAAAATATGCAGACTGGGGAAATTAAAATTAGGGAAGTTCTACTATAATTTTACATTTAGAAGGCAAAAATAGAAAGGCTTTGTTATACTCACTGTGTGGTTTTCGTCTCGGCAGGAGGCTGAAATGAGCCTTTCACTGTAAGAGCTGACTGAGTTTAGTTACAAGTGCCCTTTGGAGTTTAAAGCCCATCATATTTCATAAATATTTTTTTTCCCCAAGACACTGATAAAGACTATAGAGAGCACATCTTCAGCACTACTAGCTGTATAGCTGGTAGCCAGATAAAGACACATAGATTAGAGAATGTGGGTCAAAAATAGAGAAAACTGTCCAGACTGACTGGACATGCACTGAGGAAGGCTCATTGCTGCTGGCAGTCACTGGTAAGAGGTTACTAGGGGAAGAAATATAAATTGATCATTTCTGGGTTTGTCAGTTTGCAGCCAAATTTGTAGGGAAAGAACAGTCTTTTCATGGCTGGGGGAAAAAAAAAAAGAAAAAGTATGCAAACACTTTGGGTAGGTAATGAAAAATATTTAAAACTTGCCATCTAATTTAAAACTTCGTAGATATGTACGCATATATGTACATATTTGTTTCATTCTTCAGACCAAGCTCAGATCAACTAGCTGTTTCCAAGTACAGGTGATGCTAATTTGATCCAATCTACTGCAGCTAATGGGACTGTTCATGACACTAAGCTTCTCACCAACAGGTAGGGTCATATCTTCCAGCAGCCTCAGGCATGGCTAACCAGTAATAAGTTAGTTACTTTCCCCCCATATTTTTATACATTCAAATGAATAAATGTTTAAATTACAAAATCCAGAGTGGCTTTTCCCTCACCTGCTAGCAGTTATTTTTCCAGTGTTCAGTTTTCTCTTTTTTTCCCCGTGTTTTTTTATTATTATTATTTTTTTTAACCACCTTTCTATCATTTAAAAGTGGCATTATGAGCAGACCTGCTTCTCTTCTGTTAGTGGTACCTAGTAGGTGATCTATAAGTCTTTGGGAATGAAGGATGGGTTCTGGAAGGTTTCTGAAGATAACATAGAAGGTTTTACTTTCTGCTAGCAGGCTTGCTTTCACTGCGCAGGGATTGCACATCCACCACAGAAATTTTAGGAGCCCACAAACTTCAAACAGAAATGCTGAAATCTTTCCCTTCAGATCCACGTTTAGCCATGGATGTTGCAGAGTTCATTTGTCCTCATGGTAACACAACTTGTAAAGTAGATTGCTCTTTATTATGCTCCCCAGATCTGCTACGATATATAAACACCTTTGTTTTCCCATCTAGGTAGCTATTGTCTCTCATAACCTTGAAGTGAAAAAGGAAGCAGTTTCTTAAGTCATTGGAGCACTGAGAGGCAGAAAAGAGGGTGAAAGTATGAAGCAATATCATTCTCTTTTTTTGAAAGGGAAACCGAGGCACAAAGTGCTCATGGCAATTGTTTTATATGATGGCTTGGAAGCGGAGGAAAAAAGTACAGGTTTCTTAAGCTAATTATACTTTTTCTCCAGAATATCATTGTCTTGCTCCTTTGGTTTTACACATGAACTGCAGGATTACCAAAGTCACTCAGGTGAAACCTCTACCAAACCGTTATTTATCCCATGAAAGAGCCTGTTCACTCACCCTAAGGCCACCTGACATAATTTGACCACCTAATATTATCTTTAATATTAGTCTTAGACTCTAAAAGAAACCACATCCAGGCTGCTTATTTGGAATGATCCCTGGCCCAAGCTAGCTTGTGAATCACTACTTCAAATTTCTTAAGAGAGTATCAACTCACCTGGGCCAAAATAGGTCCAGGATATATAGATATATGACTTGGTACTTTCTAATTTACTGCTACAACCATAGCCACAGTTGCCTGGCAGCATGGCTCACCCTATGTGCTACCCTTCTCTCAGGGCAGGTTGCAGAGATTCAAATTGGTCCAAAACATGTCTCAAAAATGGATACAAGTGAAAGTATTGTCTATCTATGGAATATTCTCTCAGCTTGCCCCTGTTTCGGTGAACTCTTACACCCTCATAGGCCATCATACTTAAACACCAAGTGAGCATTGCCGATGGCAGCTCTAAAATACTCTTTCAACCATGTTTCACTCCTCCTGCCTCAGACCCTACAGCTTCTCCACCCCATCTCCAGAGATCATCTGCCACCAGGAGCTGCCAGCCCTTCAGTCCCAGAGCTCTTCTTCACCCAACACTTTGACATCACAGGATCATTCATGGGTACCGAGGCTTAGCACACCCTGCCCTCTCACTTCTTCCCACACTTTCTGTTCCTGATACTGCAGAATCAGAATCATAGAATACCAAGTTGGAAGGCACCTCAAGGACCATCTCAAGAATCAGGCATTTCTTTGTTCAGCAACATTTGGGACACAGTACCTAGATAGTTTCAAACAATGTAGGATATTAGATGACATATGGAGACTAAAGTTGGAAAATGATCCAGGCTGAAGTGGCTAAAATTTAACATTTCTATCTAAAGATAAAGGCGCAAACAACAAGATCCCAGAACTATGATATCTTGGGCAAAGTGGAGACCTTGGCTTTGCAATCGGGGGACCCAAGCACCAGTATAAGTTATTTTCCTGGGACAGGGGAGTGTCAACAACTGAACAAACCTTAAAATTGTTCCTGACCTGAACTCCAGCTCATTTTTGCTGTGCCTTCATTCCTTGTCCCTCTCTCTGAGATCTGGACACTGAGAAGCTTTGACTTCAACCTTTCATTAAAATATTGTTTCCCCAGTAGCAATGTCCTTGTGAATGATGAACCCAGTGCTTGGTGGGAAGGAAAGGGGAACATGTTCGGGAAAACCTGGATAAAAAGGGTCTGAGCCAGACGTCTGCAGTGCACATGTGGCGGAGCTGGGTTGCACGTCATGAAAAGAATGTAGAGCACTAACAACTGCAATCATTTTGATGTGACAAGACTCTGAGAGGAATCCCGGTCGCAAAGAAATGACTTGGCTGGAAAGCTAGCAGAGATCAATTATGAATTTCCTCAGTCACACAAATCTCCTACTAATTAGCTGCTACCCATTTAAATACACTGGAGAGGACAATGGTACTTTTGGGAAGCAATTCTAGCTGCTTGCACAGATAGTGACCTGAAATCCTCAGTTCCGTCACTAATCCTGCATGAGGATCATTTCTTCCAGTACCAACTACAAGATCAGGCCCAAAATTAGTGAAATTGCAAAGCTGAAACTAGAAATGGAAGATCAGAGCTGAAAAGCGTAAGAGAAAACAGAAGGGAATTACATTAGATGATATGTGAAGTGAAAAAAGAGGGTATTTGAGAAGAAAGATGGACAAAGTGCTATCACAAGTAGAGAAACTAAGGGAAAGAAGAGACAAGTCAAAGTGAGGATGGGGAGAAAATAAAGGGAAAAATCAGAAAGCTTTTCTTTGTGTTTTCAAATCCACTTTTATTTGACAGAGGGAGTTCTGGTTTCCGTTGGTGTAAAGATATGCAAGAACAAAGCCTGGGAGATTCGTTCTATCTCATTACAAGCGCAATTAGATACCTCTTTCATATTGCCTCATATTTTCTACAGTCGTGGACCATTCTAGGCAGTTTATGCCATTCATACAGTACAATTAGAAATATGTCATTTGAATAATGGAGAGTCAAACTTACCTTTTAAGCATCTCCCTTCATTTTGGAATAAGAATTCACGAGCATTGTAATTTCTCTTGATAATATTATCCAGAACCTATTTTTGTTTTCTTATCAAAGCTATTTAAAATCATGAACTTCACTGTGTGATAACTTACTTCATAACACTTTTATTTCTCCTTTAAGGTTTTTATTATTAATGAGAATGTATTTTTTATAGCACAGAATGCTGATACCTTTACTTATAAAGACAGTAGGAAAGTGTCATTTGATCATCTAATGACCTCTGGTGGATGAATCTAATTGATTCACAAACACATAATGTTTCACACTGGTTTTAACTTGTATTGATTGCATTACTGCCGGGCTGTGCGCAGACAGCTTCTCCACACTGCAGAAATATTCAGACTTTAAAAATAATCCAAACCCAAGCCAGGAAGAAAAGTCACGTATCTCAAAGTGTCTCAGAAGTTGAAACCCATAAAAAACAACTCTAATAATAAATACTCATTAGGTCTAACTTTGTCCAGTTTTCCTCTTGTGATCCCAAATGCTCTTTCCGTTTTGCAGTTTGGTACAGTACACACAAAAGACAGATACCTGGCCTATGTGGTTGATCCTCTTTTCCTCTTATTCACGCCTCTCTAACTGTATTTTTACACTACACACTGAGAATCTGATTACCTGTCCAACCTCCCCTGCTAGAAACATTTTAAATACCTGCATTTCAAAATGTGGTGAGTTAAATTTCACTCAAGTGAAAGTATGCTTTTCCTGCCAACTGCGGTTGCTCTCTAGTTCCCCTGCAAGGCGAAAACTTACAAAGCAAAGGGAAGGGTAGCTCAGGGATGTTAAAACTTCACACGAAATGTTTTTAGAGGGTGAGACAGATGGATGAGCAGTGAAACAGTTAAATGAACGAGCCTTAGCCTGCAGGTCACCATGTAGAATAAGACCCTGTTTATGAGATGTGCCCTTGGACTGAGGTTTTAGAAACTAAGGATTAGTGAGAGTTAATGCTCTGCTAAGGGGGTGTCTTCAGGTCCTTTCACAGGCTTTTTCTATCTCTAATTTGAGGGGGGACACATAAGATGATCTCCCTTAAACCACTGTAAATCTAGAGGGAAGGCTGGCTGGATTTACCCCAGTGTAATGGGGGTCACCGTATGGCCCATGGTTCTGCGGTTACCTACATGCTGGCACAAGACGCAGAGTAGGCGAGCGGTGTGTATTGGTTACACCATGGGATAATAACAAAATCTGTGAGATATACCATTACAAAACTTCACTAGGGAATGTGTGAACACTACTCAATGTGAAACAAATTAATGAAAAAAAAAAGGTAAGGCAAGAAGAAATCCTTTCCAGGTACACTTTATTTACTAAATATTTGAGGAGAATGTAGAAGCTTTTTGATCCTCTCAGGTATTCCTAAGTATACCTAAAAAGTAGTGCTATAAAGAAAAAAAAAAACACAGAAAAAAAAAGGAAAAACAAAAAGCAAAACTGTGGTTCTGCTTTGTAGTTATAGCAAGATTCCTTTATTTCATTCAGTCTGTATGAGAGTTTCTTGAAAAGGCTATAAAAATACATCACCAGCTTTAATGTGTTTTTATTTTTAACTGTAAAAGCATGTAAAGTGAGACTGCAACCAGCTCCTCCAGTAGTCATGTTTTATTAATCTTCCTTCCCTTCTATGTTTCTACCAAATACATTTTGTTACCTGGATGCGGGTTATGCTTCAAGGGGTGTTGTTAAGATGCATTTACAAATAGACAGAGTCATAGAATCATACAATGGTTGGAGTTGGAAGGGACCTTAAAGATCATCTCGTTCCAACCCCCTGCCCTGGGCAGGGACACCTCCCACCAGACCAGGTTGCTCCAAGCCCCGTCCAACCTGGCCTTGAACACCTCCAGGGATGGGGCAGCCACAGCTTCTCGGGGCAGCCTGCCCCAGGGGCTCACCACCCTCACAGGAAAGGATGTCTTCCTAATATTTAACCTAAATCTCCCCTCTTTCAGTTTAAAACCATTGCCCCTTGTCCTTTCACTACAATCCCCAATCAAGAGTCCCTCCCCATCTTTCCCGTAGCCCCTTTTAGCACTGGAACGGGCTACAAGGTCTTCCCAGAGCCTTCTCTTCTCCAGGCTGAACAACCTGTCTTCATAGGAGAGGTGCTCCAGCCCTCTGATCATCTTCATGGCCTCCTCTGAACCCACTCCAACAAGTCCATGTCCTCCTTATGTCGGGGGCTCCCAGAGCTGGAGGCAGTACTCCAGTTGGTGTCTCACCAGAGTGGAGCAGAGGGACTGAATCCCCTCCCTCACCCTGCTGGTCATGCTGTTGGGGATGTGGCTGTGGAATTTTGCTGCTGGTGTTGTAACTTAGAGGATAACAGTACAGATGGGCCTCAACCACTTCTGTGTCTTCTAAAGAGGTTCCTCACTTAATGCAGAGACTTTTTTTGTCAAGGGCTCCAGATAGGGCAATATCCAAAACCGCTATAGCATAGCCTGAGGGGTGGGTGCCTGTTCTTTTAGTTCTGTCATCAAAGGTCTCAGATGCCATTTCCACCTCTCTTTAATCCCCAGCATAAACCTTGAGTTATCACACTGAACTGCAGAGGCAATGGAGGTTTTTATTCTGCCTGTGTTGCACTCTCCCCCTATACCCTGTATTTGTTATAGTCGTTCTACAAACCGAGATTCATTCTAGCTATATCTGTCTCAAAATAGACAGACATCCTGCACGGAGCAAATCTTTCCCTCATCAAAATTACGTGTCTCGTCTCTGCTTCTGTTCCTTGTTTTTATTCCCGCACGCAACCCTGGCACCAGCATAAGACTCTCTTGGACAGAAAACAAAATCCTTTAACAATTCCACCAACCTAGAAGCCTCACTGGGGAGGAAACGGGAAACCTCTTTCCCTTCACTCTTGCTACCAGCAGCTGAATCAATGGAGGTCATTATATTCCTTGCCCAAGAAGTCAAGGGGTCAGGAAAGAGCAGCTTTGTTGAGGAGTTGCTCCAGCCTGATATTATGGATTTGAACAATGAAAACAGAGCTGAATTGTGAGAAGCCATGTGAGATTATTTAAGGCAAGATAAAGTCATTTTAATCATTGCTATTGCAAGTGGGCTTTGGATCATGAAGGGCACCCCTCTAGTCAGATCTCTGGATAGGATTAGTGCACTGAGAGGAGCAGGAGGAGGGAGCAGAAGCCACGCTAAGACAGAGCTGCCAGAGCTCTGGGCCATGAAAATTCACCTCTAAGGGTGTAGATGAATCACTAAGCAACACTGTTTGGCTTCCCCAAAAAGTCCCCTCATATCAAAGGGCAAGACTGATGAGGCAGAGGGGCTTAAGATGAGGTTTTGCTGACTCCAGAAAACTTCTAACTTGTCCTGGGGAAATGTTGATCCCTTAGGCCTGGGCAGTCGCTCTTGGGGCATCAGCAGAGGAAGCTGTGGTTCCTTTTGTTCCTTTAAATACCTGTCTTGCTTTCCCAGGCTGAGGCATCAGCTAGTCCCACAGCAAGCACAGACCTGCTCCTCTCACAGGTCCACCTTTGTCCTGGCACCACTCTGGACACTTGGGGAAAGGCTTTCTTCCCTCCTTCCTTCCTTCTTTCCGTCTGTCTGTCCGTCCTTCCTTCCTTTTTTGCTTTCTTTCTTCTTTCCTTCCTCTCTTTCTCTCTTCCTCTTTTTCTTTTTCTTTTTCTTTTTCTTTTTCTTTTTCTTTTTCTTTTTCTTTTTCTTTTTCTTTTTCTTTTTCTTTTTCTTTTTCTTTTTCTTTTTCTTTTTCTTTTTCTTTTTCTTTTTCTTTTTCTTTTTCTTTTTCTTTTTCTTTTTCTTTTTCTTTTTCTTTTTCTTTTTCTTTTTCTTTTTCTTTTTCTTTTTCTTTTTCTTTTTCTTCTTTTTTCTTTCTTTCACCTCAACTTTTGTTAAAATTAGAATCAACTTAAATTCCAACCCAGAAAAGTCACCCCAAATAAAAGACAGGTTTTCTTTAATTTCCATTTTAGAAGCCTCGGAAATGGATATCCTGAACACTTGGGGGGGGGGTGGTTAAAAATTGCAGTGGGAGAGATAAGCATGTTGGAAACAATCTTCCCAGGAATAGCTCCACTTTGAGTCATCGGCATTTTACAATAATCATAAAAATGAAAAACATTTCCTCAGTAATTCCCAGCTTCCTCTCACTGGGATTCCTTTAACTTGCTTCCAAAGTTGGTGGGAAGTTTGGTGACATTATGACAAAATGTTTGAGCTTGATGCTGCTTGAGTTTTTCTCTTCATCTGAAAAACAAGCAAATTAGCTCTCACAACGCTCTTTTCAGGCATCTTGTGGAACGTGCAAAGGAAGGTACACCTGCATACATCCCATATTTCTTTCAGTATTGAACCAAAGCATCCTTCACCGTGGAGCCCACGTTGGTGCCTCATCTTTTTCTCCATTTAATGTGCTATGAGTTGTTAAGTTTCCCTTTAATGTGTCCCACTAAGAGGCCCAAAATTAAGTTATATGTCCAAACCCAGGGCAACAGGAAGGGTCCACCTTCCTCCTTAGAGAAAGAGCAGCAGCTTGTCAGATACGTGTGTCCCAGCTGACCTTCGGTGTGTGACCACAACATGTTGCAGACAGGAGGCAAAGTGTGGTCAGAGCATGATGGAGTAGCACACATGCTTTCAGTTCCTGCCATATAGCTGAAAAACGGGAATTTATTTGGACACGGCAGGCACGTGTGTCAAAATCCTGTGTCAATGCAAGGCCAGATAGTTTTGAGATCTAAGACGTTTTCTGTATGACTTCGAGGAAGTTGTCCTGATTTTGTTAAAATCTTGCTAAACTCATGGGGGAAAAAGCAAATTATGAAGGTGTTCGCTTGATGGTAGCTTTCCACTATTCAGTTTTCTAAAGGGGGATCGTACGGTGGTTAAATGTAGCTAAAATGTTTTGGAAGCTCCGGACAGTTTTTTTTTCCAAGATATTCAGGCAACCAAAATTGGAAGTTAGGCACTGAGGTACTTTTGAAAATCCCATTAGATCTCTGATTTGTATCTTTAGGCATCTCATTACTTTTCAAAGTGTTGTCCCTGCTGCCAGTGAGAATTGCGTCTTTTGCATGTATAGGCTTCATTCCACAAAATGTGTAAAAGTTACATGCATTTTGTTGTAACAAAGGGATAAAAAATGTAAAAGTTGAAAGACATCAACTGTCAATTTAATCTCAGTCACAAAACAACACCACGATCACTGTTCTTTTGTTTCTTTGTTTCACTTTCTAAAATTCCTGTAATTATATGCAATTACCTATTATGCTGGAAATTGGTTCTCCTAGACAAAGAATCTAATTTTTTTCTTAACTGTACAAAATATGCAATTTAAAAAAAGTGAGCAGTTTGAGTGTGGAGAAAAATGAGGCTACAGCTGTAGGATTTTGTTATGCTTTTAGTATCAAATCACAAAAGCCATTACATTATTTATCCTACAGGCAGGCCTTGCGCTGCAAACATTGAATACAATTGCATAGCCTAGGAAAAGAAATGTGTGCTTTTTAATAGTCTCTGATTTAAACAACCCTTAATTTCATTAGCATCTCTTTTTTTTTTTAATATGGGAAATCAAAACAGTTTATTTTAAATCATGGGTATGAATCACTGATTTTTTATAAATGCTAAAGACTGCAGTACAGTATATGTAAAAATATACATATACATATGTCTATGCCTATACACAAAAGTGTATAATTTATAGCAGACACGTTCATGTGCTCAGGCACACGTGTACATACACATGTGTACACGCAAACTGAGAAATAAGTTTTTTCTATTCTATTGCTGTAGCATCCAAAACTTGAAAAACAGGGGTCTGTATGATTCAAGGGCTTTCAAAAAATAAATCCTGGTAAACTCATACTTCTGTCCTGTGTTTGAAATATCTTGGTTTTGTCATAGGCTATAATTCAAACTACTGAGTCGTAAAATTAATCTTTTTTTTTGCAGTGATTTCTTTTTTTTTAATGCTGCCTTACTTTAGCTATCGGAAAAGTCTGAGCAAGCTGTAGGCGGGAGGATAAGTTTCAGTGTGCATCTGTCGGATGTTGGGGGGAGACTCCTTTTTTCAGAAGAGCACACATTTCACCCCCATTAACTCCAGCAAGATGATGCAGGTTTATCACAAGAAGAAAAGCATTGCATAATGGTATTACGCAATATGCATGTTGCATATTCAGAACCTTTAAACCTGAATCGTATTTGGGAACAAACAGTCAAGCTGGGAAATAAATCCTTTAATTTGTGCATAGCTCTGTGCGCGATGCTGATGTGTGGTTAGTGCGCCTTGCCTGTAGCACGTGCGTAAGGACGCGTGTGGGGTGCTGTTGTCGCTGTGCTTTTACGCCGTGGTTGCATCTTCTTCGTATTATCTACGAGTAAGCTTTAGTCTGTATGTCTGTATGTCTTTTGGAAAGAGTACATGTATTCACAGGCACGGACAGCAACACAGACAAAACCCCAAGGAAGAAAAGTCGCTGATGATGGTTGTGATTGGTGACAACCAAATTATTTAGTTGATCTGAGCCACTTCCAGGTTTGATCCTACACAAAGCAGCTTTGTCCATTGCTTTCAGTGAAGTGTCATATCAAAATCTGCCTATTTAAGACAGCTTTTCCCATAGCATCGGGCCACTTCAGAATTTCCCTCCTTTTGTAGAAGATTCACCTAATTTGAGATCCCCCGTAGTCAAAACGGTAAATACCTCAGAGCCGTACATTTTTTGCAGCAAGCAAAAAAGCCAGGTGCTTAGATAACAGTGGAGTATTTTGTGTGTTTTACTTTGATTTCATCTCGCTCAGATAATCTGACCTTCTCAGGATGTTTATTTTGTTTTCACACAACTGTGCATTTGTCCAGGATTCTAGGTAACACGGAAGCTGTTGGCGGGGTAAAAATAGGTTGCAACAGAGATGTGAGCTTTGTCCTTTGTCCTTTGAAAGGGTTAAAATTAAAAAAAAAAAAAAAGAAAGGAAAAAAAAAGAGAGGGAGAGGGAGAGGAAGAGAAAAGAGAAAAGGTTAGTGTTTTCTGTCCATTAAAGAGAGTATTCTGCTCTGAAACCGAATTGGTCATGCATTCTTCCTGCGTTTCCTGGCAGAGAGGAGAGTGACTGCAGCACCTGCCTTCCCCGAGCGCCCGTCCCGCTCCCTCACTGCCCTCACCCCGCCGGATCTGTCACTTATTACCCCCCTTGCTTATGGGACCAAAGGAGCTTTGAGAAGCCGATTTTCCTTNTTGGACTGCCTGGACTATGTATTAAGCTCCTGTGTCTAAATTCCACTTTAGTCTTTTCTATTTCTTCTTTTATTTCCCCTTCTTTTTTTTTCTTTTTTTTTTCCTTTGCAGGACAAAACTGTGCTTGATCTGGGTGAAGGGTCTGGATACCAGACAATTTTTATGTGGGGAAATGGACAATGATCTGTTTTATTCTTCTCCCTCACATTTTCCCTCCAGCAAATGCCATCAAAATATGTAAAAAGAATTTTTTTTTCTTTTGCTGAAGAGGTACTTGCAAACTTTTTTTTTTTAATTCCATTTAAAAAAACCTCCTCACCAGTTTCTGTTTAACGCTTTGGATTACCTGGTTTTCATGCTTCTTCCTCAGATTTATCTCCACTTTTAATTTCTTAGCTCAGTGATTGGACGTGGGCAGTGAAATGTTGACAAAACAATCCAATTTCTCACACAGGAAAAGGCACTTCCACAAAAAATTATATTTCCTTAATTTTGTCTCAAATTTAAGAAGAAAAAAAAAGATGGTTAACAGCAAAAATTCCTGTCTGGTATATTAACTATATGGCAGGAATATTTTTAAAAAGCCATTATTTTTCTCCAATAAAAATGTAGAGAAAACTTCAATTTCAGAATGGAAGTGTTTCCTCTTCTGCAAATTTCCTTACGGAATTGTTACAGTCTGAGAAAAATTAGAGAGGGTAGTTTCTAAAATCATTTTTAGAAAAGATTGATTTATTTATGAACCCTTAAGGTTGTTTTATTCCCTTTCAGTGTCATGTAGAAGCACTTTCCTGGGGCCAAATCCGTCTCCCAAGCATCTCTCCAGTGAAAGGTCCATATTCCATAGCCTGAACTCTCCCATAGCCCAACAGGAGAAAGATGAAAGGCAGTAGGTGTCCCATCCTTCCCACACCACGACTCACTTCAGGACAATTTTTGGGGAAGCAGGCTCTAAGATCTGCAGGTGACATGGATTAGGTGATATGGATTGCGTGATATAAGGATTTCAAGAATACAAACCCCGATCTGACCCATCCTGGTGTGCTTGTGCCCCGCAGGTACCAGGCAGACTAAGAAGTGGGAATGGCTCTGAGCAACGACGCCAGCTCAGACAGAGAAAAACACATACCAGCAAATCCAGGCTGGTCTGACCATGTCTTGTTTCTTACTCCTGCTGAAGACACTCTCATCCTTTCTTTGCCCCAGTCCACGCTCATTGCAATAGGACAAGATCAGTTTGTCTCCTGGCAGAGGCAGGTGAGGTTGTGCATGTTTATGAACAACTTGTGGAATAGGAAAGTACATGCCATTCCCTTTGAAAGATGAAAACTTTTTTGGTTTTGATGGTCATGTAAAATTCAAAGGAAAGAAACCAGGAAAAGGCTCTGACCGCACTAGTATTGAGGGCACATTTTCATTTTGCCTTTTATTTAAAAAAGGTAAGAACAAAGGACATTTTGAAGGGTACAATATTTAACTGTTTCACTTAAGCATGTCAAAAATTAAATTTGTTTTTTCTTTACAACTAAAAGAAGTGGCTACAGTAGTGTGGCAAAATAAGACAATTTGGAGGCTGATGAATCTGTATTTCTAATAAAACATATGTGAAAAGACAAATTTATCCCATTTTTATGATATAAGCGGGATCTATTAGGACTAGCAAAATGCTTTTTGGCACTGTTGGCTGAAAAGGACTGGAGGAGTTTTGCTCGGTGTCTCCCTGGAAGAGAGTTGAAGGCTTTCAACTGGTTGTTTGCCAGGAGAAACAAAGGAACAGCAAGCTGGCTGCAGGTGGATCCTATTAACCCTGTAATAACACATGTCAATAAGCAGCGATTCTGAGACTTTTGAAAAGATTTACGCAGTGTCTCAGCTGCGTTTTTCCATTTTCCACTGAGTACGTGTGCTGTGGCCGTATGTCTTGGCCATGTCAGCAGGCTAGGAGAGGCATTCTCTCTGTATCCAGGTGCCACATCCTCCTCTGCCACAAAATTGCCAGGTCTCTGGCACACTCTCATTGGAGTGAAACAAAATAAAAAAGTTAAATCGTTAATTTAAACTCTAGAATATGTCACTTAAAAGAAAAACTTACTTGCATTGTCCTCTGAAATATACATCTTCAGGGGCCACTCATGGCCTTTTATCAGCATGTATTCTCTTGCTTGGTTTTTTTCAACGAAGTTGTGAGTGTGCACACACCACCAACCCCACCAATGCTATTTAAGTTTTGTACGCTTGAGGGGCACTTTCTCTGATGAGATCCAGTTGTGTCCATTTTGGTGCTGCCAAGCCCTTGGCAATGTGTTTAGATTAATGAAAGGTGCTCCTTGTAACCAAATCCTCTTTCCTGGGGGTAACCCATTCTCCACCTCCAGACCCATCCCCAGGAACACGCTAGGCTGAAAGATAGACGGTTTTTAAATAATTTTGTCCTTGCTGCTCAGATTGATATCTATGAACAGATGTTAATTATAAGGAAAGCAATAGTTGAAATGCAGATGGTATAGAAAATGTCTGCGCAGATTCAATCTGTGTTGCTTTTTATAATACTCAACACCGTTTTCAATGAAAAGCTGGGTCTATAGGAATACGTTGCAAGGTTTTAAACAGAACACCCCTACCCCCTTGTGGCATAATGGCATTTCGGGAATGGAAATAAACCCGTATGAAAATTGCTTTCTCTGGTTATCAAAAACACCTTAATCCGGTGATGAAGCAACCCCGGACGGCTGTCCCCTTCCCTGCTCACACTGAGCTCTCTAGGGCTCAGCCCAACTCTTCATGCAGTGGACTACAGCGAGCACTCAGACCTATGCTAAAGAAATCAAACCAACAAAAACAACAGACCAAAGCTGAAGAGCTGGTATTTTTTTGGCTTATGTCCACTTGTCTGTTTTCCTTTCTGTTGTGTTTTAAATGTCAATCCTTGCCACTGAACCAGCTCCGCTTTTGCCCGTGTATTATGCAAAGGGTTATGGTGCATCATGTTTCCAGGGCATGGCATGTGGTGGAAGGTTGGTTCAGGATGAATTCAGATGGGTGATATTTTCACACACAGCAAGGTCACAGAGAGCTATAAAAGTCATCTCAAACAGACTTCAGCACAGATGCCAAAACTGGCCAGATTAGAGCACTCCTTCCTTTATGCAATGGCAAAGTTACTTTATCTGCTTGTAAGTGAAACAGCACGATTACTCCAGTAAGCTACATTGGTAGGATAAACACTGTGGAGTAAAGATACTATTAAACATGAAGGTATCTAAAAATCTCTGTTATTCCTTGACTATATATATTGAATGAAGAATCTCATGGAGGGAATGTTTTTAAGAGTTTAAAACCAGGTAGAACTATTTTTCTTGTATCCACAAAAAGAGTTGTCAAGACTGAACTTTCAACAGAGACACCTAATTTAGGACACCTTCATGCCTTGTTTCTGGTTTTATAGAGGTCAGTTTTGACTTTCAGAGCAGTATAAATCCATGTTTCATCAGCTACAGGGGGAGCTGTGGATGGGTCCTCTGAACTTTTCGAAATGATAACCCAAAGTTCTCTAACTCTGAGCATTCAGATGCTCTTCTACAATATTTCTTTATCAAAGAATTTCAGACTTGTGTTTATTTTTTATTGTATTTTATTTTTTTATTTTATTTAACCATCACCTAATATGCATTTGGTACTAAAGAGAACTCGGGAGTAATCTGAAATGGCAATTAGATACTAGTCTTAGCAGCTCTGGTACCTCTCCAGATTCTTGCTGTATGTTTGGTGCCTTTCGAAATCTTCCTGACCAAAGCATCACAGAAGCTCAGTCATATTTTATAAGAACAAATTGTTTTCCTTTTTCATTTGCAGGTAAAATATTGAGGACATAATTTTTATATGGGCTACGTTAAAGGCTCAGAAACCAGAAGGCAAATAAAATGAACCCAGAATGTACTCCTTTATTAAGGATTATGTTTGCTACTATAATCTCGTAATTTTCAGGGCTGACTTGTAAGAATGCTGGAGCTTCAAGATATTGCAGTCTACCTGCCATCCTCAAAGCCTTCTTTCAAGGAGGATGATCTTTGATTTTGTTCTGTGTCTGTTTATGCAAGTAACAGCAACTGCATATGTGGTCCTTTACCCTAGTGCACATGGCTCAGAGGAATTGGTATGAACAGCAACTTTGACTTCTTCATCTTTCTTTTCTTAATGTCCAGGAGCCAAGTATAAATGTAAGTCTCACTGGAAGCAGTAATGTCCTTCTGTTCTTAGAGAATAAAGCATATATCAAAAAAATAGCTGAGACATTTTACTTTCCTGTCTTATTAACTAACCTGTGATTGTCATTTTTGGACACTTTCAGTCATGCAAGTAAAACATTAGCTAGATTTTTTTTCCCCTTTCTTCATAAATTACCCAAAGAACATCCCGTTCTTCTTTCTAAAAAACTATCTGAAATTTTGATTAGAGAAAAAAACGTTTCTCTGCTTATGAATGTCATGTTGCGACTGAAGTTTAGACAGGTAAATGCTGGTTTTCCCCCAAATGTGGATAAGAAAGCCAATCACAGATAGTCATCGGGGCAGTCTGATAGCATTTGCTGATACTGTTGCCAGTCCCATGTACAGCACACAGTGCTATGAGCAGTTGCAGCACACAAAGACTCTTCTCTTTCTAAGAAAAAAAAAAAAAGCAATTGCACAAATTTGGAGTCTGCCCATCATGGAAGACAGGAATTTCCATGGTAGGGAAGGGCTGGGATATCCTTCTCACCAGTCATTCACTCCTGATTTATGGATGGGTGAAGTAGTTTTATGGACCCTGGGGTAAGTCTCATCAGACATACTGCACTGGAAGAGAACTGTCAGCACCGTCATATCCCAGCCCTGGAGAACAGTGTCTCTTATTTTTAGGTTAAATTGGTCAGAAGGAAAGAGAGAAGATGAAGCAGTGCAAGTAACATTTCTTCTTTTCATATGTGCATAAATAAAAATAACACATGGCAAGAGTCAGACGCATTCTCCTGAATAGGACATTGACAGATGATGGCCTATCAAAGACACTTCAAAGCACAAATTGTCCTATATATGCATCAAAAGTTCTCTTGTAAATTGTGTCAGCCACTGTGCTGAACCATGGATTTGCTTTCTTGCCGAAACCTATGCCTTCCCTGCTGTCCTGGTTTGAGGTAAAACAGGACCAATTTTGTTCAGTAACTTTGCTTCTTAGCTGGGCCTCTTCTAAACTGCTGAAATTAACAGCATATTGTGCAGACAATGTTCGCTCTCTCAGAGTGATAAGACCAATGTTCATAGTTGATGCCCAGGCATGGTATGCGGAGAGGCTCTTGCTTACACTTATTGCTCTAACACCCAAGGCCAACCAGCTTTGTTGTTTGCCACGTTGGAGGGTCGGAAGCAGAAAAGCGCAGTGGGGTCCCACGTGCAGGGAGGAGCAGACAGGCCAGGTGACCTAAAACTGACCAACAGGGTATTCCATCCCATCTGCATCATGCTCAGTATAAAAGCTGAGGGATCAAAGGGTAAGTAGGGGAGCTGGGAGCTGGGAGCGCTGGGAGTGTTGGTAGCGCTGGCTCTGGCTCTCTCTTTTTCTTCAATGGCCGACATCTGAGGAGGACTCTGTTCGTCTGCCTTTGGTCTCGATCCTGAATGCAGATCTGGAATCCAGTTCCCGTCCATCACTGAGTCCAGCCTGGGACTGCCCCAGTGCCAGCTGGTGTCATGATTGTCATCCTGGGAGCTTGATACGGTTTTGTATATATTTCATTATTTTCTTTTTTATTTTATTATTAATATTTCATTAAAGTAGTTTAGTTCCTTCTAAACTCATAAGTCTCTTTTTCCCTCCGCTGCCTCTCTCTTTGAAGAGGGGTAGAGGGCAGCATCTGTCGGTCCCATCTGGGGTCCCCCACATCCCCAGTGGGATTTAGCCTAAATCACGACACCTGCGTTGGTTGGAGAGATATGAAGAGTCTTACTGTAAGTTTACAGAAACGACTAAGCATATTTGTAGTTTCCTTCAGAGGGGAACTACTGAAAAATGACATGGGGTCACCTCTGCAAGCTGACTTACCAACGTTATCTTACCTGCTCTATGCTGCTGTATATCACAGCTCATTGCCTTTCAAATGTGGAATCACTTACACTTCTGCTGTACTTGCGGCTGGACTTATTTTGTGGCTTCAGATACATAAGTCACTACAAAAGTTGCTTCAAAGAGCAAGAATTAGCCCATAAACCCCTGTTTCTTAAGATCCCTGGTCTTGCCCATCTGATCGCTGAGATTTTCAGCATGTCTCTCTCCTCAAAATCTGTTTCACCCCATTTGGGTAACTTCATTTGTTAGTGCTTGGTATCTGAACAGCCAAAATAGGTACCAGAGCCATGTGCTTGCAGCTTATATGGACAATCTTATTTCCTAAATCCTCAATGAATGGTTAAAGGGGATAGCCTAAAGAAAGTCTGGCTATGTTATGCAGAAGCATGCAAAAGAAACCCCACTTAGTTTGTTATGCATTTCAGAAAGAGAAAAGGGTTAATTTTATGTAATAATTCCTTCGGATCTTGTTAACATGTCCCTGTATGAATCATTGCACTGCTCTGTTAAACAGCTGCTTCAGAGGTGACTGAATTGCACTGATGGATGACTTCATATTTTAATACATTGGGTAAAAAAGCTTTCCATTTCTTTTAGCATGAAAGATGAGATAGTAAAGTGGTATATTCTTCTCTGCTGTTTTACTTAGGAAACTGGTTCAGCGATGAGGATGTAGGTGAATCAAATATTTCTAACATTGAGAACATGACTCCAATTGATTTAAGAAACCTCTCTAGGGGTAGTTTCTTAAATTAAACTTAATGATAGCATGCATCAGTTAAGATCTATTAGATCCAGGAGACACGATAACATTTATTAAAATGATGGGTTTCATGCTTGCACTGTTTATAAAGTTTAAACATAATTTTTCCAATTAACCTGCCCCCCTTCTTAGCAACGCAGAAGCATTTAATAACAAAGATAATGAGATGTTCCTTTGAAGTAGTCACAGGAATGTTCACATCAGTTATTTTGACACGTAAATAGCACCTCCTGTTCCTCTTCATTCCCTGTGTGACCTCTAACCGTGCCGTCTGGGGCTGTGGAGTCATCATATCCACTGACTGAGCCCCAATGGATGGAAAAGCCATGAGAAGAGATGTCATTTGCTGGGAAGACTCTACGACTCAAGTGTATAGCCAGCATTCTGCTGGCACAGTGTTTGATATGTTAAACGAGTGAAAGCTGCTCATGACAGGGCCTTGCCTTCACCGTAGGTTGCTCGACCAGTGTTTGGTGTGATGGATCCCAACCTCAGTCTGGGCTTAAGGCAAAAAGAACAAAAACCAGCATGAGCTGAGATCCTTGGCACTTCTGGCTAAGGAGCCTTTGGCACTTCGCACAAGCAGTGTGAGAAGTTAGGTGCCAGAACTCTGACCAAATTACAGTTGTTCATATAAAAATCTTTCCACCTTTTGTGAGGTGGAAGAGTTGCCATGTTTATCACTGTCTTGGGTTCTGTATTTCCTAGCCAAGCCTTTAAGTGAAATCCCCCTGGGCTCTCATATCAGCAGTTCAGTAGCAAAAAAGAGCTAGTTTGAAAAAAAAAAAAAAAACCAAAAAAAAAAACTGAAAGGCTTGAAAACCTCTTCAGGGTGTAAAACAACTTCTAATTCACTAGTTTCCCACCACTGAGGCACAGCAGTGAGAAAGGGTGTATAGGGAAAACACTGTTCACGCAACACTATGTATTTTTTTATATATATATTTGCAATGTATAGAGAAAGAATAAATGCTAACATGGGCTCTAAACCATTAAGCTGGTGGTAGAAGAAGGGATAGGTTTGAGGAAAGATGTAGGAGAAAGCAAAGCATGGTTGTTGAAGAGGGAAGCAAAGACGGAGAGAGAAAGCTTGAAAAGACAGAAATAAAGCTGCAATGTCTGGAGAAATAGGCAAACAAGAAGCTGGCAACTGGGGAGCTGAGGATGAGGAGAATGCAGCAGTAGTTTAAGGAAGGAAAGTGTACTGGGCAGGCAAGGCAGCAGCAGTGTTACTGTATTCAGGCAGGGACATGGAGGTAGGAGACGGAGAAAGGCAGGAGCAGATGCAGATGGGGAATGCAAACAGAGAGATGCAGGTGTGGAGAAAGCAAGATCTGGGGAAGAGGAACAGTTCATGAAAGACAAAGAAGAAAAAGCTATAAAGATAGAAGCAATGAGGTTTTCTTTGGGAAAGATGGGACTCGTGCTGGCTGATCACAGTTTCTCCTCTCTCCTTCCCTAAAAGGTCCAATTTAGGCCACAGTTGGGTGACAGATACAAATGAGGCAGAATTTAGGATTAACCAGCATATCATAATTATAATATTTTCATAGCTGTATCTTCAAGCAAAGCAATATCCAAATAATTTCTCATCTAATTCAAACATGGTGGTAAGGGTGGCACTGAACAAGATGAATCTTAGGGGAACCAAGACTGCGGTACATAAAATCAAGTCCAACTGCAGTTGGACTAGATGATCATCGTAGGTCCCTTCCAACTGAACTAAATTATTCTATTCTGTTCTATTCTATTCTACTCTATTCTATTCTATTCTATTCTATTCTGCATAAAATATGCGATTACATTATTAATCATATTGTGTTTTTCTTTAAAAATAAATAAATAGATGCTTTCTTTTGTTTGAACATATTTTAAGAAGGAGAAGGCTTCATCATATGTCTGCACATAGCAAAGTGCCTCACATAGGTTACTTATACTCACCAATGTTAAAAAACTGCCGATTGGAAGACATGGAAAGGGGATCACCATAGCTAATGAGGAGAATGGAAACTCTGATACATGTGAAGAGACAAGAAGAGCAGGATTGTACTAGTTTTACACAGAAGGCTTTGAAGGAATAAGTTTAAAGAGGAGAGAACAGAATCAGCAGACAGAAGGGAGTAAAGATTTTTAAACAAATGGACAAATCTGGCAAAGGAACAACTGCTTACAAACAAGCAAACAATAATTTTAGGCTGGAAATTAGGTTTCCAACCACCAAAGAAATGAAACCCTGGAACAGCATTTCAGTAAGACCACTAGGACACAACACATCTAGCTAGTTTAAAGATGGGACTTGGTAAAAGTTACAAAAGGCACCATATGATACGTTTGTCTAAGTTAAAGGGTGACCTAGACTCAGTGATCCAAGCAATCTATTCCAACCCTATGTTCTTTCTATTTACACTTTTTCTGTCCTGACAGACAAAATAGCAGCTTGTGAATACGTATAATTTTATCACAAGGAACCAAATGCATAAGTCAAAGGAACCGAATGCATAAGTCAAAGTTGCCCTGAGGCAGTTTTAACTTGAGCAACTAACTTTTGAAGGGCCCAGCTCTTCTCTTGTGGTTGTGGAATTCTTGCTGACATCTTTAGGAGGCCCATGTGTGGACAGATTGCTGAATATGAAGTGGAAATTGGCAGAATGGATCAGAGAGGAGAATATAGCCCTCAGCAAATCTCTTTGCAACTTGCTGACCTTGGCAAACGTACAGCTATTTTTCCCAAGTAAGATAAAATGCTTTTTAACCATCTTCTCCAGTAAATAAGGCACAAAGATGGGAACATGTCTTCAGAGACTTCCAATCTCCTCATTGCTTGCACACATTTATGGAACTTTTTCATTTAAGACTGCAGAGAAAACAAACAAAAAAACCCCCTAGATTCTATTCTTGGCCTCAGGTGGCCTTGGGTAAGATATCCTGTGATGTAAATACTAGAAAGGACAACCAGGGTCAGTGCTCTGCTAGCCCTGCTGCTCATCAACAGGGAAGAACTGGTGGTGAATATGGCCACAGATGGCAGTTTGGACAGCAGTGGTGCAACAAGGCTGCAGGATCTGGAGGAAAGCTTGGGAAGGTGGTTGGAGTCAGAACAGTGGACATCTGGAGAGCAGACTAGACCAGTAGAAACTGCTATGCAGAGTCCCCTGAAAGTGGCCAGAAAAGAGGCAGATGCTGTGGAAAGCTGACACACTTTTGAAGAAAACTTACTGAAGAGCTCTGGAATAAATGCTTTGTTTGTGCAGAAAGAGCAAGAATTTCAAGCAGGTCTAATCAGGGAACTTCTTGATGAACCAAAATGCTGAAAGGGACCATACATGAAGTAAAAATAAGGAAGAGAAACAAAGGAGGGAGTATAAAAGTTTTATTTGGGTTCTTAGGGATGAAAAAAAAAGACCAAAGCCCATCTGGCACTAAGACAGAGAAGAATAACAGGAAGAAGGAAATCCATAGGTGTGCCAGTAGTAGAATGAACTTTAAAGAAAACGCAAGTCCACTGCTGGATGCAGGAGACAATCTGTTTTCACCAGGAAAGGCTGTTCTTATTGGCATAGCTTGGTAGGGAGAAGGGCAGCCAAGGGGCACCCAAGAGCGAGGAAGGAACAGACAGGGCACTACTTAGAGGACCTCAATGCTATCAAATCCACTGAACCAGATAAATTACACTTGAGGATACTAAAAGTGTTAGCTGATGCAGCTGGGTGAGGTCTCTGTCTGTCATTTATGAAAAATTGTGGCTATCAAGAGAGGTTGTTCATGACTGAAAAAAAGGCTAATGTTTTTCCCATCTTTAAGAAAAGAGTACAGGAGAAAGACCAGTCAGGCTTATAGTTTCTAGAAAGGTCATGTAGCATTTCCAAACAATTTCCAAAAACATAAAGGACAAGAAGACATTCAGAATAGTCAACAGGGATTTACCAGGGGCAAATAATATTTGAACACATTGATTACCTTCTTTAATGAAATAACTGGTTATACAGAGCAGGAAAGAACAGAGGATAGAACTTGTTCAAGCAAGGCTTTGGTCAACTTTCTTCCACAGCATCCTCATTCGGAAGTTGAGGAAATGCAGTCTGAACAGACAGACTGTTGAATCGGTTGAAAGATGATTGAAACACCAGGTTCAAAGGGTTGGTAATCAATATCTTAAGACATGGTTGTAGACTGATAGGATGTGGACTAACCCGAGGGTCAGTACTAGGACTTCTATTGCTCACTATCTCCATCAGTGACTTGGCCAAAGTTCAGCCTCCACCTGAGACAAAGTGTACCTCAACAAATTTGTAGCTGTTGTTAAGCTAGAGAGAGTGGCTGACACAGCTAATGACGGCGCTTTAATCCAGTGGAAACATGAGAAATTTAAGGACTGGGACAAAAGAAACTTTGTGAATTTCAATAAGGAGAAGTGCAAAGTGTTGCCCCTGGGGTATAATAACCCCGTGGGAACCGACTGGCTGTCAAAATGTTCTGAAGGTCACAGCAGTCACCAGGTTACATATGAGCTGGCAGTGTCCTGTCATCCTGAATACAGCAAACATATACTGGTCTCTGCACTGCAGAAGAGTGTATCCAGCACAAGAGTGTATCCAGCAGCCTGAGGGAACTTATCCCCTTCTGCTTTAAGCTGCTGAAGCCACATCAGGAACAATGTGTCCAGTTTGGGGCCCCAGTTCAAGAGGGGCATAGAGAAACCAGAGAGGGTCCAGCAGGCAGCTATTAAATCTTAAGGATTTTAGAGCAAGTGACCTACAAGTCACAAGACTTTGCAGAGGCAAGGCTTGTGTAATATGGTAAAAAGGAGTCTAAGGGGCAATCTAATAACAGCCCATAAGGACTTGACAAGTAGCTACAAACACAACAGACCAAAACATCTCTCAATTGTCTGTAGATGTAACAGTCACCGCCATAGACTGCAGCTTGGAAGGTTCAGACTGGATGTTAGGACAATATTCTCACTAGGAGACTGTGCAGCACCAAAACTGGGGCCCGTAGAGATCATAGAAGCTTCATCCTTGGAGGATGTTGAGACTTGGTTAGACAAAACTCTGGCTGAACCTGGTCTAGTGTGGTAGGCTGCTTCAGGTGAGAGGCTGAACCTCCAGATTTCACTTCCAATCGTCTTCCCTACGCCTCTGGGATCCCTCTGTGCCACAATTTCCGTGTTTCTAAAATGGTGATAAAGATGCTGACCTTCTCTGAAAATAGTTCAATGGGAAAAGACAAGTAAGTGGAATACATTAAAATTAAAATAACCAGCTGCGTGTGTCAATATAGCTAAACTGAATGCCACCTTTTAGTTCAATATATACCCATTTTTTTTTTCACCATAAACCATATTTTTAATGAGAATGTTTCAGGCTGAAACTTGGAAATTTGAATTTTAAGTCTGAGAAACACAATATTTTGACAATTTTGGCAATTTCAACCCCAGTAAATTTTAAATTGGAAAATTGTCAAAAAATCCAAAATAAGAGCAATTTAAAGAAGTCGTTCCCAAATTTCTTTATAGTCAGTAAAGAATGAGATTTTGCTCGGGTGTGATTCAGCTGACCTTTTTAAGGTATCTACTCTAAGCCAAGATAAATCACTTCTGCTAGCGCCAATTGCTTTGCAATGACTATAAAAGGAGTGAAGGGTGACGAGCTCCTGTGGAGTCTACATTTAGCTGCATAGATCTCACCCAAATGGACACTTTCTAACTCATTAATAATATATATTTTCATTTAGGCTATCATATACAGCAAAGTATTGTTGAGTTTTATGGAGTATGATTCCTGACATTCACATCGTGACCCTCTGAAAACTGGACATTGGACTGGTCCAAAACCACTAAAGCATGTAATCACTGAGATGTGGGGATGCCTCAAATTATCACCATCCACCATCCACACCACACACTGAAGGAAAACAGGAATATTAGGACAGCCATGCTGACCTTACTTTGTGGAAAGGATTGGGACAGATGACTACCAGAGGTCCTTTCCAATCTGGATTATTCATTATTCCATGATTCTGTGATCAGCTTTAATGAATTTGTTTTGGTTTGTTTGGGTTTTTTTTTTTAGAAATGGTTTATACTTTAAGCTTCCACAATATCTCAACACAATGACTTCTGCATTGTGATTAGGTTTTATGAAAAACAAGGCAAAAACCACAAAACAAACAAACAAAAGAAGTGCAACCTTCTGTTTCTTTTAAATCTGCTGTCTGATCATTTCATTGGACTCCTGCTTACTGAGCCCTCTACTGCACCGTGTCAAAACCAAGATAGGTTATACAGTACACAATAATGTTGCTGGCATTGACCGTTATGAGGAAAGTTGGAATAGTTTTCTTAGCCAAGAAAAATATTTATCTTTCAGAATTTTTCTTGCACTGCATTCACGGAAAAGGACAAAATCTCAACAATAGCACGAACAATAAAAACAAAATAAGAAAAAACAATTCCCCCAAACTGGTTTGGATCAACTAGAGTAATTTCCTTCAATTTCACTTTTTTTTTTTTTTTTAATGTATACACAGCTGTTTTAATGGGTATTTCCAAATGAAACCTGGAACTTTGCTTTAAAGGATTTTGGAACAGGAGGAACTGGCAATCAGAAAACTAGAATCCACAGTTTTTGGAAATGGAAACTTTGTTGAAAGCAAAATGTTCTTATATTGAGGGATTTGTATTATATAATGGGAAAAATATTGTCCAGAAATTTCCAGTCAGCTCTAGTTGTTAGATATAAAACACCCAGCACATTTCATTAACAGATTGCTTCCTGCTAGAGTCTTTGTGCAGAAAATCCATTAAAAAAATACCTAAAAAAAAATTAAAATTATCTTATACAACCAAAAATGGAGGAAACAAATCCCTAATGAAGCTCTCATTATGTTAGAGGAAAAGTCTTCTGGAGAAGCAGAGAGTGGCTGAGCAGGGAGCTGTGCAGCAGCCGGCTACTGAGAAACCAAATTAGCGCTAATTATATTACGGCTTGCTGTTGTGCGATCAGTGTGACTTCACCAAAGGAACGAGGCAGCGGTGTCACTAGGTGGCACAGTTCTGACACATTTACAGATCATTACCCAGCGCTAATGTCACTTCGCGGGGCGCAGGGCTGGGGGAACAAGGGGGTCTCTGAACATCACTCAGCTATGTGTGATCTGTGAGTGGAAACCGCTTATCGGCTCCCGACGGTTACGAGATCCAAGCTGAGCTCTGTCAGCCGGGCTTGAAATTAACAGCAAGAAGTTGAGCATTTTGCAGAAATGGTGTTTAAATAGAAACGCAGCTTGGAGATAAAGGGGGGAAACGGGTATAGGATTCAGGAAACACTTGCTGACCTTGTAAGCCCTCAGTGATCAGCTTGGGTTGAGGTGGTCTGTTGGACCATTGTGGCTCAGAAACGTTGCTTTCTTTAGGCAGCAATAACCAATGAAAGGATGCACCACTTCCATCAGTCTTTGATTTGCAAAACCATTTGACAAAGTAAACCTTTGCACCTCGATCATCTGGTAACAACCAGTGAAGTGTGAGCTCCTGGTCCTGACTCCATCACATACCCACCTCGTTAGTGCTACCACATCGGCCAAACACTGTTGCTGGATAGGAAACAGAAGGATGGGAGGTGACCACTTCTGAAGACCCCACTGCAGCTTCAAGTGTCCTGATAGACTTGATTGAAAAACAGTCTGCATACAGTTCTGGTCACTCATAAATATTTACATTCATTTAGGACAAGAGGAAACTGCCTCAAGTTGCACCAGGAGAGGTTTATTGGATATTAGGAAAGATTTCTTCACCGAAAGGGTTATCAAGCATTGGAACAGGCTGCCCAGGGAGGAGGTGGAATTGCCACCCCTGGAGGTATTTAAAGGATGGGTAGACATGATGGTTAGGGACATGTGGTGGTGTTAGTGGTGATTTTGGCAGTGTTAGGTTGGTGGTTGGATTTGATGATTCTAAAAGTCCCTTCCAACCTAGACAATGCTATGATTCTATGATTCACATTGAGCTTGCAATAACAAAATACTTCTTGCCCTGCTTTGTTTGCTTGCTGGCCTTCCATACAGAACTGAGTCTCAAGAGCCGTAATTTTTCACTTCTATAACTTGAGCACCATATTAATTACCAGAATGAAGACATAGTAAATATGTTCTTAAAAATTCAAAAAGGGGTGGATAAAAATAACAGAACACTAACTTGGCTTACCATTCACCACACCTGATTTATCAATCTGTTGGTAAATCTTTATGTAAAGGGAAAGATTTCTCAATATTTTATCAAAGGCTGATGAATGATTAATAGCAGGAATAAGTGTGCCATGGTTGTAAGTCTTCTGAATTATAAATGGTTATAAGCACACCGATAGAGGACATTAGATGGGATGGTATTCCCATTATTTACCCACTGGGCACGGCAAAAATGGTTTCATCTTTAATAAAGGTGTTCTATTAATTAGGAGCACCCCTTTACAAAGGATGTGTCTTTAACGTGAAGGTATTTCTATGGAAATCCGTGCAGTTGCCTTCTAGAATCCTCTCACAAAACAAGGGGATATTTCTCCCAAGTACTGACACAGTTGTGGAGAGCAATTTTTATTTCCCGCAGCAAGAAAACCATTGTAGTGTTTTGGCTCTCAGCCAAGACTGCCAGCAACAACGGGAACTTTCTTTTTTAAAAAAAAAAAAAAAGTTGTATTTTTGTTAAATAACTTTCCAGGAGATGACTGGTAGATTTTAAGGGGCTGAGGGCTCCAAGCTGCCAACTTACTTTTAAAGTTCCTTAATAACCAGCGCTTTGCTCGGGGCTGTTATCCAATTAACAGGAATTTATACTGTAAGTTTGTTCTGTAATGACTCTGGCTCGTGGCTTGGTACCGCACCTACAACCTCTAGACCTAAGGGCATAAATGGATAACACTTCAGGTTTTGATTCCAAAGGGATGACCAAGAGTGCCCAATTTAGAGGTGTATATGCCCAATACATTCAGCGAAGATGGTCAGATACCTCCGAACGGCAATCCAGAAAGCACATATGCTCAGTGACGGAAATACTAACCGCAGGTGAAGGCAGGTTCTTCTCCGGAGACTGGAGGCCAGTTCAGGGCTGCATGTTAGATATCATCAACCTTTCTGATCCAGGAACTTTGTACTCAAGGCAGAGACATTAATGAGCAAAGCTTGTTTTTGTCTTTGGTAAGGAGACCACTCTGGTCAACTTCAGATTGGTATTGTTCAAACCACAACTCCTGTGAATGTTCTGTAATCTGCACACTCTTGAATAGTCTTTCTGGAGGATAGGAATCATCTCACCTATTGAGACCGGACCAAAGTATAGCCAAAAGATAGTGCATGATGGATGAAGTTCATCTGTCTACAGTTGAGTCTCTTGCAGACAAGTCTCTATGTATCATCTATGCAGAGCTGAAGCACTTCTAGGGTATCACCTGTTTAATTTAAAAAAGGGTCATCTGAAGAAGAACTTCACCCGAGAAGTAGTCACTTGTTTATAAAGGCTATAAAAGCGGTCTAGACAACTAGTGCAAATGCAGATGTCTTCTCTAAAGCTTGATGTGATGACATTTATACAGAAACACAGTTAGGTGTGCTGATGCTCATACATGTGGTGTTAGATAGTCCTGAGACTGCAAATAATTTGTGGGGCAGAACTAAAGGATCATCCCTACCAGCTGGATGTTCTGGATATGGCCTGATAGTCTGGTGTTGATTGTGGGTGCCAGCCATAAATCACTCGTGTGGCCTTAAGCTACTGCACAGCTTCATTTCTCCAGTGTTGTTAATTCAGGGTTTGACAGTGAATGGGGAATATCTGGGTATTTTTTTAGCCCTGGAAGATCCATAACTACATGAGAAAATCATGTCTCCGGAACCAGCTTGGAAACAGAAATCACAAAATTAACCCCCATCCCAAATCCCAGATTATTTTTTTTAAATTAGATTTCATAATTATGATTGTAATGTGTGCTTTATATGCATAACATGCCACTCTGTGTGTGTGTGTGTTCTTGCTCATATGTGTGTAGGTATGTACCTGTATGCATTAAATACATAAAATAAATGTGTATAAACATATAAATATACATATAAATATGAGGTCAGAACTACCTTTTTCTTTTACACTGATACAGCTTCCAGCACAACAGGGTTTCAGGCCATTAACACCTACACGTGCTGACAGTACAAGTATTAAACAGTAGTAACGGCAGAGTCTTTCAGAGAGATGAGAAATGATAATATCAGACCCTGCTTTTATTTAAACATTCAAAGTAATTTTTGTTTTTATCCTTTATACGTGCACAAGGATTTGTTTTAATTCAGCTTTCTCTTGTAACTGGCTGCCTCTTCACATTCTTCCCTACCTGTCTTTGAGTTGTTGTGTCCCACCCCT